>JXSR01S001113.1:267503-280883 GCA_000969725.1 Ophiothrix spiculata | reverse complement strand
CCACTCTTTCTTTCTTTCTTCCTTTTTTCTTTCTCTTTTTTTCCCACTGCTGATTTTACAAACTTTGATCATATTTCCTTAGTTTTTGCTATACTTATCTTAAAATGGTACCCCTTTTCAACTACCATTATTATCATCCCTGATTCATTTCTTTTGAAGGCATCCATATCTCACATATGCAAAGTTTGTTCTCTATTAGAAATGTTGTATATTTACAAAGTGTTATTATATTTGTATATGTTGAGAGAAAAACAAATAAATTAATCTGAATCTGAATCTGAATCTCAAAAAATCCTGGGCACGGCACTGCGTATTCACTGCTAGGACGTTATTTAAAGCCTTACCTGTAGTTGTATCCATTGTTGCTGAAATAAAAACAAACGTAAAAACAATTATGATTTGGTATTTTTAAAAATAATATTGTTATCACCTTTTAGAATATGTTAGCCTAAGCTAATGAACACATTAATAGCTATATAGTATTGTTGATACATTTGTAATGAGTTATGCGTGCTAAATATGATAGTCAACATGCTTGTGTTACATTACGTCTATAACGACAGTTTTGCACACAAATGACTTAGTCTCTGAAACGATGTGTTCTTTAATGTTTCCATAGTACTGCAATGGAAACCTTCAGTAAAGACGATAAATATTTTCTAAGTTATTTGTGTGCAAATCTATCGTAGTAGACGACTAATGATTTCTGGTTGAAAGATATGATATGTTTATTGAATAGGTTTAAACGTGCGGTTAAATAAATATTGACATGAATCTAAAACTGTTGGGGTTTTCCTTAGGAGTGTAGCATCTAACATTATTTGTACTGGTTAATAAATTGCGAGTTCGGAATTGATTTCCAAATCTTCTTTCTAAGCTTCTTGGATTTGACGATGTTAGAGGAACAGGGTTAGAACTAAAGGCCTATAGATATGAGATCGACTGCTCTTCCCCATCTGACTCATAAGCTCTGTTGGTAGAGCGTGGCGCTAGTAATGCCAAGGTCCCAGGTTCGAATCCTGGATGGTTAGTGATTTTTTTCGCTGACTGTCAATTATGTTGTGTGGTTGCCCAGTATAAAATTCATGTCAATATAGGATATGTTTCTTAGTGCGACATCATAAAACGCATCTGAAATGCCTCTTCAGTGTTTGAGGAAGAACATAATGAAACTTTCTAAGCCATCCCCTTTTAGAAATCGGGCTTAAATTATGACAATATATGTGATGGCTTAACCCGAAAAAGAGGACTTTGGCGAAAGGACAGGCATCAAAAAATAAGGACAATAATTTCCAGCAGATTTTCTATTGAAAAGTGTGACCGCATTTTTCAATTACAACAAGGTGTCATTAAAGCTTACAATTGCCGTAACCATGGGAACAGATGAAATTATAAAATAATATTGATATAATCTGAAAATTCTCCCCTTACACCCGGGTTGGTGTATGGTGTATCGGTGTATTCACGGTAAATCGTATTCACTGCCAGGATGCTATTTAAAGCCTTACCTGAAGCTGTTTTCATGGTTGCTGAAATAAAAAAAAAATACCCAATTAGGATTTATCTTTGTTTGTAAATTAACCTTAGTATTGCTATCACCTTCTAGAATACAGGGTGTCCATGAATGATTTATACCCGGTTTCAAAAAATCAGATGAAATATTAAACCATGATTTTCATAAAACCAACAACTTTTCTACAAACATGACAAAGGTGGATAAGTCTTTTACGTTTTACATAAGTTTCATCAAATATCATGCCTCATTGCATTGTGAAATGATGTAATAGAAAATTGATACAAACTTGGTTTTGATCTGTACAAATAATCACGCAGGTATAATAAATATTCGTAATATACACTCACCAATGTTTGTGAGTTTAATGAATACAACTTGACTAACTTCAAATCTTTTTTCTTTGATCTACAAAATGCATTACCTTGCATACTTCTAAATCTATTCCTACTGAGAAAAGTAAGATAGTCGTAATCAGATATGGAGCAGGGCATCGTATTGGCGCTAAATTTAAAGAACCACAGTTCTATTGCTTATGTCGACATAGTCTAGCACGTTATGGTTTCAGTTGACAAATACTGGTCCTAAAATTTAGTTTTACACATAATACTTATCCAAACTATTAACATCCGGTTGTCATTAGCAATGTCAAATGCAAAATTTCTAGCTGGATTTTCTTAGGGGTGTAACATCTAACATTATCTATACTGGTCATTATAAAGCTATTAAAGCAAAATTGATGTTTCTTTCTCAAGGGCACCCTTTACATTCATCACATTCAATCAAAAAACTTGAATTGTATTTTATATTTTAACTATAGAGAAGTTGAGAAGTAATTGATCGTTTAAATTTAACAATTTCTCTCATTACCAATTTACAGTGCGCAAAATTATACCCTGTTATGAAAAATCTCTATAACTTTCCACAGGAACATGCGATTTTGAAAATTGTAAATTCAGTTTCAACATTCAAAAGCCAGTATTGTTGATTAATTAGTAATGAGCTGTGTGTTATATCTATAGTATTCATCATGTTGAAAGGATAAAATATGATTCTTAGTGCGCATAGGTGACCCCATTTATAACAACTGACCTAGATACGCCGATTTAAGTATTGATAAAGGAGATGAGAAGAACAAAAACTGAAGAAACTTTAAACCATGAACAATTTTATTAAATTGTGTCAATGGTGTATTCACGGTAAAGCAGTGGCGCGCCCAACGGGTGGGGGCCATGGCACGTGCACCCCTTAGTTTGGTTATCCCGTCGGGGAAAAAGACACATTCGGGGTCTTTACAATAAAAAAGATAGAAACGAAAAGGGAGCAGCAAAAAAAAAAACATTAGAAAAATAGTTGTTTATGTTTTACAATTCGTGGGAAAACCCGCCGTGTACTTGTGAGACCCTTTTTGTTTTTGCTTGTCATTTTTCAAAAGCTACGTCAACGAAATTTTGGGTGTGCATTTTTCGTTAATAACATTCGGGGAAACTGATACTTGTGCCCCACCGCTCAATTTAAAGCCTTACCTGTAGTTGTATCATTTGTTGCTGAAATAAAAACAGATGCAAAAAAAGATTGTGTTTCATTTTCGTTTGTTTTTCTGTATTTTTTTTAAGCTGTGGTAATTTGATTAGATAAAATAAAGAGCATGTTGTTGAGTAATACCTACACCTGCTCTGTTAGCAATATCCATAATTTTACTTTACCAGCTGTAAAAATAAAGGTAATGTTGAATTCAAACGTCATATCTTCTATCAACATTGCATATCTTCTATCAACATTGCACGAATCACTGCTGGTAGGGTTGAAATTAAAATGGTATATGGTTTTGAAAGATTTTAGGCACATATATCTCATTTATTTGAATTTTTTGTATTAATTAATTTGATATGTGATGCATTATTGGATTTGCTGTCATTTTAAATAAGAAAATTTATTTAAAATGATGCTAAATTTATAACAATAGCTTGCTTTACGGCTGAGTAATTTTACTTTCTTAGCAATTGCTCAATTTTGTCACACGCTGTCTATGAAATATGTTTTGAATATATATTAATTAAGTAACTGTAATCCTTATATCAATCTTCAAATCTTTTATAAGTTCAATGAATCAATCAATGTGAAAAATAAACCAAACAAATGTTGGTTTATTAGTCTCAGGTAAAATATATCTTACTACAGTTCGATTAAAAATGTAGACCTAAACGAAGTTTGCCTCATTTACAACTCTTTCGAAGTTACCTCTCACATATAAAATTAACTCAACTACATTGAGCAGCCTGAATAAACTCGGGAATAGGAGTGGGTAGAGAAGGAGAAGGGAAGGTAGAGTAAAACATCATATCTTACTGAGACATTGAGATACCTACCAACCATGTACGGCAAGTTGGTCATGAGCCCTGTATAAAACACACTTCCAGTTCCGTCATTTTTTTGCACAATTGAGTAACTGAAAAAATTATGAGTGGCATAATTAGGAAATATATATCACAGAAATTAATTTATAAATGATGAAATAGATCAGCAATTAATGGCAGCTTATTATTTTGTCAATCACAATTCACAATACAACAACGTAAGTTATTATTTACACTGAAAAATCGTTGAGGTGCAATTTGAAATTTAACATATGCTTGCTAATAATGGCGGTTACTTCGTAGCCATCGGTAGATACCATCAACTTAAACACCTCACAAAAGATAAGTGAACAGTCAGTCTGACCCCCATAAATCCAAGTAAGAGCCCCTTAAGTCCACTAATATTGACATATATGAACAATATGGAATCTCAGCTAAATATTGACCCCAAATTTGACACCAAAAATCATTACCATCATTTTACACCAGCCGTTTGAAAAATCTATTGTTAGCCAATTTTTGTTTGATGAATTATCTAAATTACACCTATTTTTAAAGACATATTCGTACAGAATTACATTTTGATGTCCTGTCAGTTTTTTGCCCTTTTCTCAAAAAGTGCAAAATGGACTTAAGCCGTTTGCGATTCAACTCTTCATATTTCCGCAACCGATATTTTACGCGTAAAATCTGATAAATTTAAACCTGGTCTAACTACCTCCACTATCCACTGAAGTATGAAAAGCATGTATCATCTTTACCTTGGGCCAGATTCCTTTTATCTGTTTGCGGTGCGGATGCGGTGCGTTTGCACTGTAAGGGTACTGGTACGTATAATTTAAGGCGTATGATTGAATGGTATCAGGTTGACCAAACGTGTTTTTTTTAAAGTAATTATTTTAAACCTTTAAAAATCAATACATTTACTACAATGCTTTTTCAAAGAAAACCAACAAACATGTATGATTGTCCAGCGAGTTTTAAAGATTTACAAAACTGCATTTTAAAAATAGTTGACATATCAAATAGGCTTTTAAGCCGGATTTGCTAGTAAAATAATAAAACATGGCTGACATGGTTATTGAAATCAGAACAAATTTGAGAAAAAAAGTGTTTCGCCAAAATTTGTCAGTTGCTTAGTCATAGGCTGAAATGCAGAGAAAAAAGCAAATTGTAGATGTGACTACGGAATTCCAAGGTTCCGATTTCGGCATCCTTTGTGAACAAATTTTAAAAAAAAGACGGTTCCAAGAAAGCTGCAGAATTATCTAGCAATTTCATCTAAAATGGAATTATGAAGACGAAATTCAAGGTATACACAATTAAAGAGTTATAAATTCTTTCTGGCATTCAAGGAGATTCATTCACAAATGTCCATTGTACTTACTTTGTTTGAAACAATTTACATTTACTCAAGTTGGTTGAAGTTGTTGTGATAATGGTCCACTTTATGTGACAATTTTTTTAAATTTAAAATTTAGCATGTAAAATAAAAACTAGAACACCTACATATATACTATAAAGATGGTCGGGATATTGGTGGCCCCCTAAGAAGGGAATATGCAAAGTTTTTAGAGCACGTTTTGGATTTTTTGAACACATCTTTCTGCCTTCCTTAATTAAAAAAATATATTTTGTCAAAGACCAATTGTTTTCAAATTTGACATGAATAAATATTATTATGTATAGTTAAATATTGTAGTCTCTTATTTACCAAAGAGGAATATTTCTGATAGGATATGCTTCTCAAAGTTCTTAAAAATCTGGATCTTTGGAACTTTCTGCCCAGCAGAATGTAAAATAAAAACTAAAACACCTACATAATAAAAAGAGGGAAGGAATGTGCAAAGTTTCAGAGATTTTACCAGCGCATACTTTGGATTTTTTAAACACATCTTTTTGCTTTCCTTAATTAAAACACATCTGTAAAATAGTTGTTTTAAATATGTGCTGGGTCAACCCTTGTACACATTCCAGTGGACGAATGAATGGAGCTGAAATTATGGAGCTGTATCAGGTGAAGCCGAGGTTTCCGGATAGCCGCATCGCAAACGGACCGGATAAAAGGAATCATTCTGCTGAAAACCATTATATCGATTCAAAACACACCGCATCCGGAATCGCATTGAAAACGGACGGTCAAAATAGACTCTCAGCTTCAACCTGATCTTATTCAATCATGTGCTTTTAATTATACAACTACCAGTACCCTTACAGTGCAAAACGCATCGCAGTCACACCGCAAACGGATAAAAGGAATCTGACCTTAAGCAATGATTATTCAAAGTTGTATATGTAATTTTATCCAATTATTAATTAAAATATTATTAATAATAATAATTAATCATTAATATTAATTTATATTATTATTAAATTAGTTATTATTAATTACAATCAATATTATTGTAATTTAGTTTGTCATTTTTAATAAATAAATAAATACTGGGTATTTATAGTGCGCTATGCCTCCAAGACTTGTAATTCCACTCGGCCTCTGCACACTTTACAGGTGCTCGCTGACCACTGTGGCACAAGTAAGCTCTATTCCACAACAAGCATCATTTCAGGTTCTGCGGCAACCTCGAGGGGCGATGAACCTCGATCAGCCAACATACGCACCATCGCTCCCGGATCAGCTCCCCGAGTTTCGTACGGGTTTTTGCACGAGACAATTAGCATTTAGTTCCTTGTCCAAGGGAATTTCAAGCACAGTCAACTTTTGGCACCAGCGGGGTTTGAACTCGGGACCTTTCGCACCGCAAGCGAGCGCCTTACCGATTGAGCTAACTTGACTTAAATTACACATTGTATAATATCTCATATATTAGTGTTAAAGATATTAAATGTATATCCTTACAAATAATTCTAAATGGTCGATTTTATTTTGTTATTATTGTCAACGTTTCTAAACTGGCGCTTATTATTACTGTACAACTTCAAGAGGTATGTTACTGTTGGGGAATGATAGTCAAATTTCACATTTTACTCCCTGTTATAATTGCATCAGGCAAAAAGTAACTATTTAATTAACAAAATCCATTTGGGATTTTTAAGTCATAAAAGAAGTTTAGTTACTTGAACTTATATACTTGTTCTTTGGAGACAGACGCTAACATCACGAAATTCGTGGTGTGGGGGGGGGGTGCTGTGTTACATATTTTTAATGAAATACATTCCTTTCCGACAGGTAAAATAATGGTAACTTATATCTAATCTACTTTGCACAGTATATCTTTCCATTATTCTTAAACATATCGATAATTCCCCATGTTCAAGCTGTTTCTTTTGGTGTCACGGGTGAAATTTATCTACACTCTTAGAAAGGAAGGATCAAATATGAGACAAAAAGGATCAATATTGATCATTTTTAGGTATCAAATATGAGCTTACCCTTTAAGGATCAAAGTGATCCAAAAATAAGGATCAACATTCTTGATCCAAAAAAAGGATCAAATATTTCTTATAAAAAAGATCTGCCTAAAAACATCACACTAAAGTGACCATAGCAGGGTTTGAACCCACGCCGCCGAACACCATGTAATTAGGAGACCAACACTCTAACCAGTCGGCCACGGGACAGGCAGATATCAAGTGTGGTGAAATCATCGTATGTATACTATTGTATACATTCCCGGCTATGTAGTGGATATCATGGGGTGTACTCAAATATGAAACAAACGATCACGTTAGATCCAAACGCGGTATCAAATACGAGCTCATCCTTTCCGTATTAAAGTAATCCAGAAATACGGATCAAAACTTTGATATTGTAATCAAAAAGGATCTAAATAAAATGATCCTAAAACCGGATCAAAAATGATCCTGGTGAATATGATCCATTTGTATATATTCATCCGAAAAAGGATCAAAAGTGATCCTTAAAGGATCAAAATAAAATGATCCGGAAAACTACTCGTATATTTGATCCCGGCTTTCTAAGAGTGTATGGTTTCGAAACATTAAACCAAATATATTCTAGCTACATACCTCAAACTTAATTTTGTCGACCGTACAACGGCAAGCAGTGCCGTTAATTTACGTGCCTCTATTAACATATGGATGCACCTGTCAACAAGCTAACAAATTGATAGAATATACTTACTGGAAAACCAGATTTTCAGCGACATCTGCTGGTGCGGTCCAAGTGGCTGTCACGGTTTTTTTGTCTGTACGGTCAGAATGACCCCAAGTGTCCTATAAAACCGTAAAAGTAAGAAGACATTTAATTAGATCTGCTTCATGCACTTTCTTAGATATACGTTAAATAGCCTGCCAAAATATTTTAAAAATGTTTTTAGGTTCCATTCTTTCTCTTCTTCTTTTTCTGTTTTTCCTTCTTCTTCTTGCGGCAGGGTTTTGTTTTTGACTCGTTTCTTCTTTCTTCTTCTGGCAGCACCAACAATTTTACACCTTTGAAATCGGACAAACTTGAAAATTTCGACCTTTCATTTGACCTTTGACCCCCATGGAAAGGTATGACGATGGGGTCACCAAAAATGTCAATGGTAAGCTAATGGGGCGATCTTTCCTTAGGGGTCAAAGATCACGATGAATGTCACATTTTTAACTTTGTCCAATTTCAAAGGTGATGGTGACAAATTGTTCAAACATAGTCCAGACTGAAATCACCTCGCAAGGAAAAAAAAGCGACTGGGTCCGTGTCACTGCAGTGACACAGTCACCTCTAGTTGTTTTTCTTTTCTTTTTTTCTTTTTCTTCAATGGTGATCCCGTCTTCACACCAATCACATGTCAAAAGAAAGGTCAAATTGTTGACAATTTCAAAGATTAAATTGTCAAGTTGTTCGTCAATGGTGACCCACATCCTGCTAATATGGTCAAATAAAAAAAGCTGAATTTCTTAAGGTTTACAGTAGAAAATGTATTTGTTTACGAAACAAAATGTTCAGCTTAGTAGTATTTAATGGTAGTTACTTTAGAACAAAGAATAATTCCAGGCTACTTCTGATTTGTCAAATCGTTGAAAAATCATTATTAACAATTATTAGATATATACATATGAATTTATACGTTGCTGATTGATTGAACGATAATAATACTCAAAGGTGATAATGCAGACTGACAGATTAAAATTAGGTATCATTATACCAGATTAGTAGAAACCAAATGATTACAATGAATTACCAAAACTGAATGCATTACTAGTTTTTATTAAGGGACGCATGTTTTCAGCCTTATTTCCACCTTATTTAACTACTGGCCGCTGTTGTTTCCATGGCAATCACATGTTGATTACACTTCGCCGTCATAGAATGGAACTAGGGGACTATTCAGCGTCAGATTACAATTAATTAACAAAAACTGCTGACTTTTTCTTGGTTTGAGATTAAACAATTCGTAAATTATAGATTTCAACTTGTCTATTACTTAGATTATTTTAGGAATGGTTCATGGCAAGTGCGTTGAATTCATATTTCTAGAACAGTACGACATTTTGTATGGCTAGTTTCCACTGAATCTGTGACCTCAGAACATTGAGACTGCACTAAATGTACATAGCCAAGTTGAGGTACGAGTATAAAAAGCATGAGCCATGAACTAGCAAACGAATAGTTCAGGCAAATTACACCAAAACACAAAACAAATTGACCCTTGGCATTTAAGTAATTCTTAACATCTTTTACGATTATTATGATGATGGAAACAATCAGGGATACCACCTAAAGGCGGTTTCACACATCACCGTATTGAGCCAAAACGTATGAATAACGTACAAAGTTCAGGCTATACGGTGGCGAGAGATTATATACGGTGAAGAAATCCATACAATGAACGTATTGACTGACGAAAATGAAACGAATAGACCGTACAATGACCGTACGACTTGCGGATAAGAAGCGGAAAAGTTGTCTCGTCTCACTGAACAACGCCGAATGAGATTTGACCTTGCTCAAAACAAGACAACGTACTTAACGTACTCAAAACGCATTCCCACGGGATGGATAACGAATTGAACGTGTTTCTACCGAATGCATAACGAACATCACCGTACAGTAAAACAGTGTACGTTATTCGTACGTTTTCGTCAATACAGTGATGTGTGACACCGCCTTAAGGTGGGGATAAGGTAAAATGTTATGGGTGTTTGTTGCTACCTCAAAAAATTAAAGTCACAATTTTGAACAATTCTGCACAGTATATGGACCTGATACTTCAGGACATGTTAGAATTACCGTTTCCTTTTTTATCAACAAAAACAGATGAAATCCGACATTTAGAACATTTGTAGACCAATAATATTGTTCGACAAAGCAATTACTAAGGTGACCTCAAATAGTTGATGAACATTGTTTTTTCTGAAAAAACAATGTTTTCGATAAAGTAAATTATGTTTTTCGAAAAACATTGCTCATCGATAAACATAGTTTTTCGACTGAAAAAAATGTTGTTTTTTTGCGAAAAACGATGTTTTTCACTTGATAAACACTGTTTTCACTCGATAAACAATGTTTATTAAGAAATAAACACTCTTTTTTTTGAAAAGCAGTGTCTTTCTGAAAAAAGGGGTTTTTCACTCGAGAAACAGTGTTTTCAAACTCGGCTGGAAGTGAAATCAAATCCTGGAGTAGACAGTTTGCCGACCACGCGAGGTCAAAGCCCATTATCAGTTTTATTTCTACTTCGTCTTTAAAAAGGATGTAGTGTTTTGCAATTTTATGTTGTTCTTATCAAATAGACCATATCTTAACTTTCAAGTTTTGATAGAAATGTTGTTACTCTTTGCTTTTTGCAAAGTATACCAATTTACCAATTTAATTTTAATTAAGAAAAACACAACATGTTTCTCTGAATTTGATAAACAGAATAGCACGTCAGTAATGAATTCCTTAAGGGATCCACTATTTTGTTGAGAAAGACTAGTTTTTAGAAGCTAGGACTCCATTATTTTGTTATCGAAATGGAGGTGAAGGCCGGCCGAAGGTTAAACATTGTTTTTTTTTAAACAATGTTTCTCTATAAAAGTTGTTTTCACTAAAAAAAACATTGTCTATCGAAAAACACTGCTTATCAAGTGAAAAACAATGTTGATCAAAGAACATTGTTTATCGAAAACACTGTTTATCGAGCGAAAAACATTATATATGATAAACAAAGTTTCTCGAAAAACAGTGTATATCGGAAAAACAGTGTTTATCGAGTGAAAAGCATAGTTTTTTTTTTTATATAAACCGTGTTTATCGAGTGAAAAAACATTTTTTATCGATAAACATTGTTTTTCGGTAGAAAAACTATGTTAATCAACTTGAAAAACAATGTTTTTTGATTGAAGAATATATTTCACCGATAAACTTTGTTTTTCAAGTGAAAAACATAGTTTTACTGAAAAAAACCCCAATGTGTTTATCGGTTGAAAAACAATATTTTTCTGTGACAAACAATGTTTATCGACTTATTGTACATTTAGCTTGCCATATGTTTATCAGAAAAACAATATTTTTCACTCGATAAACATTGTTTATCGAGAAACAGTGTTTTTCGATCTCGGCGGGAATCAATCCTGAAGTCGAACTTGAAGCCTGAGGGATAGGGGTACTCACAATCAGTCCTGCTGAAAATCAATCTTGTAACACCATCCGCAAGAATTAAAACCAAACTTTAGGGTATGTTTTATAATCGCTTAAGGTTTTATATATAGTTTTTGTCCATGTGTGTCAATAAAAAATCATTTGATCCTAACCTAGAATGGTGGTCCATGTTGACCATACACTCATTTTCACTAAGGCTGCAATAAGGGACGCACCAACATATTTCTGCCCTACAAAGTAAAAACGCAGTATGTGCATTCATAAAGTATGGCAGATATTTAAATTAAGCATTCAATTTTACTTCAACACAATCCCATGCTATAGGGTTGTATGTTCCTCACATACATTTCATCTTTATTTTCTGCTCAGCAAACTCTATAGTTTTGCCGTGGTTAGTTTGTCCTTTTATAACTGTGTGTCAGATTAGGCTGATCTTAATCCGTTGACACTTCCAGCTGGTTGCCCCTGACAACCTACTTTCGGAAAATGAGATGTGCAAGGTATGTTGACTTAAGCTCTTGGCAAACAGAAATCCCATTCAATGTGGTCACTCAAGGACAAATTGCATACTCCTTATTGGTAGTTTTCATGTAACTTTATGCAGGCCTATGAAATTATTGTAAATTGGTGAATCAGTCAAGTACAGTCAGTCAGTGCTGCGGTCATCAAAGGTCACTAGGGAATGCATTGGATTGTTTTCCATGATGGTTCAGTACCTATCAAGTTCGCCAAAGTGCGCCTCAAATAAAATCCTCAAATTAATAAAAATTTTACAAAATTGGAGAAACTAACTATACAGTATTATAGTTAAAGGGCCAGTAAAGATGTTTATCATGATAATTTCTTCTAAAGTGGTATTTTTCAAGTAAAAATTGGACCTTAAAAATGGTCAAATTACGGTTGTACATAATTTTGTATATACTGAGCCCCCACAAAAATAATTTACATTACATGATACTTTGGTTATTTTTCAAGATAAAAGTCTATGTGAGTAAAACTCGAAATTGTTTGAGAAAGTCAAGACCACGCTTTTAAAAAAATCTTCACAGTTTTAAACTGTCCAAAAACTGAACACGCCATTGAAATTACATATAAATTATCGCGCCCATGATAAACCACATGCCTGGTCAGACATGCAGAAAAGGCCTTATTTGAATAACAATGCGTTATGTCATAATGAATATGTACACTCAAGGTTGACTGGGAATGATGATGTGCTATATCTTGTATAATTTCAATGGCGTGTTTAGTTTTAGGATTTAGGACAGGTTTAAACTGAGCAGATTTTTTTAAAGCGTGGTCTTGACTTTCTCAAACAATTTCGAGTCTTACGCACACAGACTTTTATCTTGAAAAAGAATCAAAGTATCATGTAATGTTAATTATTTTTGTATGGGCATGGTATATTTGGAACTATATAGCGGCAAAGGTTTGTCATTTTTGGCTTCAAAAAGCAAAGTTAAATTTGCATTTCTCGTAATAAAAATGTATTTTATAATTGCAGTGGGCCTTCCACCACAACACCTAATGATTACTTTGTCCAATTTTGTTGAGGATCTGTAGATTTCGGGACTTTTGTGAGCCTTCTTGTCAGTCGAATCGACACTTCCATTTGTGCTTGTTCAACAATCCAACGCCGCTGCAGGTGACCTCTTTATTGACTGCAGTTTTTATAAAACAAGCACTCAAGATCGTTTATGCAGTTAGCCTCTTAAGTGGACATTTATTGGATTTTTGATCTGGTCTGATTCTTTTATTGATCATCAATTACCACAAGTGATACTTCATGCTGAATAAAAGCCTAGTGATCTTGTTGTTTGGCATTGAAAATAGGGGTAATTGTATATCATATGAGTCATTTTTGGAAACACTACATATGGCAGCTACTCCTTTGTGAGTTTAAGTGAGTATTTTGGAGGTAATAATAAATAGCTGCCATATGTAAACCGGATCTGAATCGCAAA
>JXSR01S001113.1:207370-220434 GCA_000969725.1 Ophiothrix spiculata | reverse complement strand
TTTATAGTGCTATAAAAATGCCGTTCCAATCCAGTATTATTGAGAAATAATTTGAAGTCCATTGTGCTCAACAATATTTTCGTTCAAACAAAATTTGAAGAAAGTTGCCTATATCTGGAAAGGAGAAATGTCGCCCCCTGGAGCACTATTTGTGGTAGATGCTTTATTAGATTTTAGTTTCCGATTCACTGAGCGGAAAACAGATAATTTGATCATCTTTTTTCAGGCAAAGTGAATTCATTTTTGCCTCGTTGCTTTGAAAAAAATGTGGACAAAAATCATCGACGTTTTCTCAAGAATTTCTTCACAAATGTTATAAAAATGCGTTCACACTTATTTCCAATATTGTTAGAAAAATATGTTATTTATGGTTTTAGTTATAATATTACATTTATGAAACTCTTTTTAGACAAATTTATACACTTACGTGTGAGTTTTATTATTTCCTCACGAGTACTACTGTGGTAGTTTAAACTTTTCAGCTATATAGAGTTTAGTTAGGTTACGTCATACATAGGTCTAACGATGGCGCCCTTTGTTTCAAAACCTATGAACTCAGTCAGAAATAATTATTCAAAATTCTACTGTCGTCTTGTTTGTGTGCAAGTCACTGAAAATTCTGTCACTTGAAAAGAGTCTTTAGTAATATGAATTTGTGTGTGGGAAATACTGTACATGTAACTAGAAATCATGAAAGTGACACAATAAAGTTATCATGGCCACATATAAAGCCATCATCAGTCAGGCAGCTACAAATACTTTGTACGTAAATATTGAATTTCAATTTCTGATTAACTGAGCGTAGAACAACCAATTTGATTTGTTGACTTAAGTTTTCAAATGAGTAAATCCACCCAGGGAAATTTCCTTTTTAAGATGTCCATATATAAAATAAAATCGCTCTCATATAATCAAACACTTTTTATACATTTTGTCTCAAAATCAATACAAAGCAGCGTAGATATATCGACCATTCCCGGGGCAAAATAAGTTGCTATTAAAGTAGCACATAGGAAAGTGTTATCAAGGATAGCTAATGAAACCAATATCGTTCTCTACCACATCGACATGAGTATCAATTGTGTAATAAGTATCAAAAATCACTTTGCCGGAGCACCCTTGATATACCGTACACCTCAACCATCATACCTCAAGAAATCCATTACAGGCATTAACATTCGAAAAGTAGATCGGTTAAACATCATTATAAAAATGTCACCCATGAAATCAAATTATGATATAAGTCATTTGCAATTAGATTAATTTCAATATAAACATTTCAATCAGGGTTGAAAATGTTATCGCTTGAATTAATCCATTAAAATGTCATTTGTTTTATTGGATATTGCTCGCGACAGGTTGACTGATGCTTAATGAGAAATGCAAATGCTTACACATACATCTTGAATAACTGTATTAACGTTTACGTGATGAAACACGCATTGCCCTTATATAGACATTAACTTTGACTCCAAATTCTAATAGGTTATGTATGAATTTTACTACATCATGTACATTTACGCGTTATACATATATAAGGCTTGGTATTACCGCAAACATTTTTTGTCAAATATCTTCATCCTGCAATATAACTCCGAATCTTAATTTACCACATCCGAAGTGGCATCCCACATTTATTTTTCAACAAATTAATCGCATAATATGTATAGAGGTTATTATATACCTCATATATAGATTACTAGATTACCGTCCTCTGATTGGTTAACAAGTGAGGGCTTGGATTTTACAAGGCCCGCTCAGCATATTTTGCGGCGCCGGTGTAAATACGCGCACGACTATTGACCAACGGGCGTTTTAAGTGCAAAAATTGTTCTTTTATCCAACCAGATGACAAAATATATATATTTGGTATATAAAACGAGTATTGACTGCTCTTTCTTCGGGACATTGTTACAATTATTTCCCCTCGCTGATCTCAAAACCATGGATATGCCCTCAGCTTTGCTTCGGGCATATTCATGGTTTTAAGATAACCTCGGGAAACTTAATTTAAACCATACGCCTTAAAGCAGTCAATATTTGTATATAATATCGAGATAATAATCGAGATGCGTTTGACTTACTATAGAACATTATTAATCATATTTTGCTTAATATTAAATTTACGAAATAATAATTGCACCTGTTTTAAGGTGTAAAAATAAAACCCTTTCCTTGTTACACAATGTTCATGATGATTGGTATCACTTGGTCGTTTCCTGTCACTATTGCATTACTCATACGCTCGCAGTTTAGACATCTTTAATGACATGATTCGATAAAATTTGAATTTTCTTAGTATATATTTTCATTATTCCTCTTTTCCCTTGGTCCTTGCCTATCATTATTGTACTAATCATCTTCAATAACATTTGAAAAGATTGGAATTTTCTATGAAACTCATAAACGTATTTGATCCAATTTCTGCAAGTATATATCACTGCTTCAAGAAAAGAAACAGCTGCTCATTGTGTTCTTTATTTTTAAAACTAAGAAAGAAGAAATAGTTCACCATGCCATTGTCATGTTTGTTTTAAAGGATCCACCTTGAAGCTATATATGCCCCGCTTACGATCTCTGACCCAAATAAGTATTGCAGAGATGGTGGTAGTTGTTTACTCTCCTATCATCGTAGTTTGGAGGTAAACTATTAAGATTGGTAGATTTGATATTTGTAGATGTCTCTGTTCCTTAGAAAAATTGCAAACAATCAGAAGAAATTCACCTAATCAAGATTAGTTTAATGTGTTTATAGCGGTTTTTTTGTATTACATTATGTTATATACATTTATGCAGACTGGGTGAACTTTGACCATTTACCTGGTACAACTTTAATTTCATTTTTATCATACTTTCAATAAATTGTATTAAAAATCATAAATAACTCGTAATAATTAAGTTTAACGATGACAGCAAAACAACTATCCAAATACATATACCTTGATGAAAATATTATATTTTAAAGATTAATTTATCTGAATGTTTACGAAAAAGTGCAGAAATTTAGAGTCTCATGACGCCATCATCTACATTTTCTACAAGATTACAGTTTATGATTTCACTCAGATTGATACAGCTAATCTGATCAATGCCCTTTCCAAGAAACTTATTTCATTTCCCATAATTGCTTGAAAATAAATCAGACACCTTCGTTTCCCATATTTGTCTTGATATATTTTGATGTTCTCTACACAAAAAACTTTATTGCTCATGAATAGTTGACTTACATTTACAGACCTAAATATCAGGATGGTCAATATTGTACCCATTTTTAAACATAATTTTTTAACATTAGCTCTTTATATCAAAATACTTATAGAAGTGGCTATATGATTTTAAAATGGGAGAACTAACGTACAAAACTTAAACAAGACATTGCAAGGATGGGCACAAAAGTCTATAAAAAGAGTATGCATTAGCACGGAAAAAGTTCTGCGATCTTATTTAATTAGTCGTTTTTAAGAATAAGGAGTCGATTTATTGTCATACCGAGTAAAACTTCAGCGAAAGAGCAGAGACCACATGACATTGGCCGGTGACCAAACGTTGTTCGTGAGTCGGAGACAGAAAAACCTGCTTCAACAATTATTTTTCAACAAATTAATCGCATAAGATGTATAGAGGTTATTATATACCTCATATATAGATTACTAGATTACCGTCCTCTGATTGGTTAAAAAGTGAGGGCTTGAATTTTACTAGGCCCGCTCAGCATATTTTGCGGCGCCGGTGTAAATACGCGCACGACTATTGACCAACGGGCGTTTTAAGTGCAAAAATGGTTCTTTTATCCAACCAGATGACAAAATATATATATTTGGTATATAAAACGAGTATTGACTGTTCTTTCTTCGGGACATGGTTACAATTATTTCCCCTCGCTGATCTCCGAACCATGGATATGCACTCAGCTTTGCTTCGGGCATATTCATAGTTTTAAGATATTAACCTCGGGAAACTTAATTTAAACCATACGCCTTAAAGCAGTCAATATTTGTATATTATATAATCGAGATGCGTTTGACTTACTTTAGAACATATTAATCATATTTTGCTTAATATTAAATTTACGAAATAATGATTGCACCTGTTGTCAACTACGTTTGTAAGTTTTAAGGTGAAAAAAATCAAACCTTTTCTTGTTACACAATGATCATGCTAATTGGTATCACTTGGCCCTTTCCTGTCACTAGTGTACTATTCATACGCTCACAGTTTAGACATCTTTAATGACATGATTCGATAAAATTTGAATTTTCTTAGTATATATTTTCATTAATCCTCTTTCCCCTTGGTCCTTGACTATCATTATTGTACTAATCATCTTCAATAACATTTGAAAAGATTGGAATTTTCTATGAAACTCATAAACGTATTTCATCCTTTTTCTTCTGCTTCAAAAAAAAAGCAGATGTTCGTTGTGTTCTTTATTTTTAACACTAAGTAAGAAGAAATAGTTCACCATGCCAGTGGCATGTTTGTTGAAGCGACATGGCCCTTATACGATTTCTGACCCAAATAAGTATTTCAGAGATGGCGGTACTTGTTTACTTTCCTATCATCATCGTTTGGAGGTAAACTATTAAGATTGATAGATTTGGTATTTGTAGAAGACTCTGTTCCTTAGAAAATTTGTACACTATTAGAAAACATTTACCTAATCAAGATTAGTTTAATATGTTTATAGCGTTTTTTGTATTACATTATGTTATATACATTTATGCAGACTGTTTGAGCTTCGATCAATTAAATGGTAGTCCTTTTAATTTCACAATGATGGTCATTATTATCGTACTTTCAATAAATTGTTATAAAAAGGCAGTTAATTAATCATAAATGAACTCGTTATAATAAAATTTAATGATGACAACAAAATAACTACCAAAATGCATATACCTTGATGAAAGTATCATACTTTAAAGATTAATTTAGCTGAATAATTCATTGCAACGTTATTAATTCAAACAAAGTGTGCAGTAAGCTTCACTCATATCGCCCTCTTGTACATTTTCTATTAGATGACCGTTTATGATTGATACAGCTAATCTGATCAATGCCCTTTCTAAGCAACTTATTTCATTTCCCATAATTGCTTAAAAAATAAACCAGGCACCTTCGTTTCCTACATTTTTATCGAATTTCTTTATACAGACTAGACATTGAATATGGAATATATTTTTTCTATAGCTTTCCATCTTGAATAATCAGCCACATCTCGGTATACGAAAACTCATATTTCAAGATATACATGTAACCTTTAAATTCAGACCAGAGAAAATGAGGAACTTGAAAGCAAAAAAACCTCTAAAATATGGGTCCAAACTCGTACACCATAATACGGAATTATTAATTAAATCTGCCGTATTTTCTTTAATGCTTTACCTTAACGCTTGAAATTTTACAAGGTTGTTTCACATATTGTTGGTTACAAAGTGTGACCAAATATTGCTCGCTATGTCATCCATAAGAAGCGTACGGCGCACGGACTCTCCATGCGGACATTCCACTCGTGATTGGAGAGTTTGGACAGGTCTCTCAGCCAAAGTATCAAGCTCAGCCTAAAGTTACTCCTGTACATGGTGGTTTGTTATAACTTGTTGCTCATCGATGTGTTACTTTAGCCGAGAAGTCCTCAATAGAGTTCATATCTGAAGATCTTACCAAACAGGGCAAGTGTCCAACACCATGATCTTTAATAAAACAAGCTCGTATTAGGAAACATTTGTAAAGTTTCACTCTATTCAAAGTTAGGAAACCCCTGGAGAAAATATCTTGACCAAACACCTTTCCCAGCGACGATTTGACTGAGCCACAGATCATTTTCCATTTCGTGTCCCATCAATGAGAACGTGGTTTTCGGAGCTTAGACTAAATTTGAAATATACTGCCAAGATGGACGCATCAGGGCCGTAGATGTACATAGTAGGGTTATACAGAAGCGTGCATGCTATCAACAATGTATCCAGAAGAAGGTAACATTGCCTTCTGGATGCTTTACATGCAGGTAGAAAATCGGCCCTGATCACCTTGGAAGGCAGCTTCCATCAGCTTTAGTAAAGATGCATTCTAGAAGCCCTGATAAAGTCATCGGCTAGAGGCATCTTCGAAAACAATTTTGTGCTACACTATGACAACTTTCGCCACCGCCGTGTTCGTACAATCTGGACTTTCCTTGAAGATCAGGGTGTTTAGATCTTGCCTTTTCTGGCAAGATCTTCGAATATTAATCCTTAAGAGAATATCTGGGTTAAGAAACACGTTGTATTAACAGCATATTATATCGATCATCCGAGGTGAAGGGGTGTTGCGGGGCTATGTTTGGTGCTTTGGCTGAGATACCCCAAAGAAATCTCCAATAACAAATGGAAAGCATGCCATGGAGAGTAATGACATTGTACGCTTCTCAATGAGAACAGAACAGAGGAAATATTGATTGATCAGTTATTATCACTGACATTGTGTTAATCAACCCTGCAGAGTTTCACATCTCTAAGTAACGAAGAAAAGAAAATATGGCAATTTAATTTTTGGTTGTTTAATATTGCTGTGCACGGCTTTGGACTTATTTTTCTGGGTTATTTGTACCTTAGAGTTTCAAATTGTCTCTGTGTCACTTCAATGAGCTTTAAAGTACCGTTGGTTTGATGGTTATAAGTGTAGTTACAAACATGAGAAAGCACACGTCTCCAAAATTGGTACATACCGAGATATGGCGTGTTATTCAAGATGGAAACCAACAGAAAAAATATATTCCATATTTAATGTCAAGTCTGTATATTATTTGTACGCGCTCTATACAAAACGTACAATCAAAATATCCAACTTTATTGCTCATGAATAGTTTGCTTACGTTTACAAACCAAAATATCAGGATGTTCAATATATTGTACCCATTTAAAAAAAAATATTTTTAACATTAGCTCTTTATCTCAAAATACTTAGCTGTATGATTTGACATGTGATCAAGTCATCTTCAAAGTTTCATAAAACTATATTTGGTGTATTTGGTAACCATATACGAGAGCCTTTAGTCTTTCATAATCTGGTCGAATAATAAGTTTATAATCTTTTTATATTTTCAAACTAAATATAAAGGTAGAAATAGTTTACTATACAAGTGCCATATTTGTTTTAAAGAAATTGCTTTAAGCGACATGTTTCGCTTGCGATTAGTGACTCAAATATGTCTTTTGAGAGATTGTGGTACCTTTTTACTTTCCCATCATCGAGGTCGATCAGAATTAAAATGATACCATTTTAATTGTTGTATATACGCGCATATGAGTCTTTGTTTCTCAGAAATATTTAGAAACAGAATCAGACTTTAGCTAATAAGGTTTAGCTTAATTGCTTTATATTATGAAACAAATAGCGTTATGCTTCTGCATCAGAATTTCAAGTGACATTACTTCCTTCTTTCTACTACTTATATTTTAAAATTTTAGCCAAATTAGCATATTTTCCATAAATGGAAGGATTTAACGTTTAAATGAACTATGCTATTTATGTTATATGGTAATATCAAAATGACGTATAAAATACATACGCTATTGTGATCCCAAATCGTCCAGTGTATTCAACATCATTTTCATTATTTGCTTGACCTTTCTGAAACGAAATGAATTGTAAATATGTTTATTCAAACAAAGTTTGAAGAAAATTGCCTGTAAGGAGAAATATCGCCCCCTGGAGTTCTGTAATTTGTGGCATATGTTTTATTAGTTTATAGTTTCCGATTCACTGAGCGGAAAACAGATAATTTGATCATAACTGTTTTCAGGCAAAGTTGCTTTGAAAAAAATGTAGACAAAAATCATCAACGCTTTCTCATGAATTTTTTCACATAGGTTCTAGAAATGCTTTCACACTTTTTCCAACATTAAAAACATACGTTATTTATGGTTTTAATTAAAATATTTCTTTTATGAAAACTCTTTTTAGACACATTTATACCCTAAGTGTAAGTTTTATTTTTTCTCACAAATAATACTGTGGTAGTTTAAACTTTTCAGCTATAGAGCGTTTAGTTAGGTAACATCATACATAGGTCAGACGATGGCGCCCTTCGTTTCAAAAACTGTGCGCACTCTGTCAAAAATAATTATTCAAAATTCTGCAGTCTTGTTTGTGTGCAAGTCAATGGAGAGGCTGTTTTAATTCGAGTTATCTCTGAAAATTCTGTCACTTGAAAAGATTCTTTTTTATGAATTTGTGTGTGTGAAATACCGTACATGTAACTAGAAATCATGAAAGTGAAGCAGTGAGTGTAGTTTTCTTGGCCACATAAAGTCATCGTCAGTCAGGTAGCTACAAATACTTTGTACGTAAACACTGAATTTCAATTTCTGATTGACTGAGCGTAAAACATCTAATCTGATTTGTTGACTTAAGTTTTCAAATGAGTAAAATCACCCATGGAAATTTCCTTTTTAAGATTTCCATATACATGTATAAAATAAAAACGCTTTCTCAGGGATTTTTCATATAATCAAACAATTTTTATACATTATGTCTCAGAATCAATACAAAAGCAGCGCAGAAATATCGACCATTCCCGAGGCAAAATATGTTGCTATTTGGTCGGATGCTTATATTTCATATAAAAATATTATCAAAGTAAATGTGTGCAAACTTTCGAGAACCGACCTTTACACAGGATTAAATTGAACTCTCATCAGATGAAGACGGAGCAATTATATGCTCCTGTATTATTAATATCTACTAAGGTTTTCCATACTGAAATATTTCCCGTGAAATTTCAAATGAATTTAATCTTTAAAAATCTGAATCTGGAAAGTATTTGTTAAAATTTATTTTATAAAAATGGAAAAATAAGGCAATGATAGTTACATATGTTCCTCCGTGCACGTACACAATCAAGTTAATGTATTCGACACATGTAACAAGTGTTATTTTACAACATTTCAGTAAGTTAAACGCTGCTGCCTCAGATATCATCCCCACTGTCCTAGCTTTATTACTCGATCCTAAATTTGATTACTTAACACAACTAACTTGATCAGCTTTTATTATTTTATGTTTTTCCAGTTGCCGTGCTTGTTTTCTATATACAAAGTTGTACCCAATGAACCCAATTCTTAATTTCTGTCAGGATTGATAGAAAAACGTATGTTAACGAGGAAGTTGATTAACGTAGCACGTAGGAAAGTGTCATCATTCTTTTATAAAAACCGTTAAAATCAATATTTCCAGGATATAAATGTTGCCCATAATTTACATATAGTTAGAAGAATATGTATTGATGCGATTTCTATTAAAAAAAACACACATCGAACATTGAATTTTTTATCCAATATTCATATCAGCTGTAGCTGTTTTTTTTTTTTTCAAAATCATCAAGTGCGACTTCCCTTCTCATTGTGGCGGAGTACCCCTGATTATTATAATGTACAATTGTATTCAACCATCATACCTCAAGAAAATCATTACATGCATTAAAATTCGAAAAGTAGATTGCCTAAATATTATAATCAAAAATGTCACCCATGAAATCAAATTATAATGGAAGTCATTGGCAGTTAGATTAATTTCAATATAAACATTTCAATCAAGGTTGAAAATGTTATCGCTTGAATTAATCCATTAAAATGTCATTTGTTTTATTGGATATTGCTCGCGACAGGTTGACTGATGCTTAATGAGAAATGCAAATGCTTTCACATACAACTTGAATAAGGCCAAAAAAAAAATTCTGTGGTTGCCCTCCACAGCTTTTTTCAGAGAGGGTCGGTCGGTCAGGTTTTTTTTTTAATATTTTTTTTAATACTCTCTCACGGACTGCTAGGTCGATCGGCCGCTCTAGCCTTCACAACTTCCCCGCGACATCCAAATCAAAACAATCAAATACTTCTTGTAGTGATTTGGGACATCCTAAACATTTTGAGGGTTGAATATCAAAAAAAGCAAATATATACCTTTTTTTTTGTAGTTTTCGGTAAGTTTTGCATATTTTTTTAGAAAAACAAAGTTTCAATTAAAAAAAGTTTTGGGTCGGGCAACCAAACAATTTTTTTTTGGCCTAACTGTATTAGCGTTTACGTGATGAAACACGCATTGCCCTTATATAGACATTAACTTTGACTCCAAATTCTAATAGGTTATGTATGAATTCACTATATCATGTACATTTACGCGTTATACATATATAAGGCTTGGTATTACCGCAAACATTTTTTGTCAAATATCTTCATCCTGCAATTAACTCCGAAGCTTAATTTATCACATCCTTAGTGGCATCCCACATACATTTTTCAACAAATTAATCGCATAAGATGTATAGAGGTTATTATATACCTCATATATAGATTACTAGATTACCGTCCTCTGATTGGTTAAAAAGTGAGGGCTTGGATTTTACTAGGCCTACTCAGCATATTTTGCGGCGCCGGTGTAACACGAGCAAATACGCGCACGACTATTGACCATCGGGCGTTTTAAGTGCATAAATGGTTCTTTTCACCAACCAGATGACAAAATATATATATTTGGTATATACAACGAGTATTGACTGCTCTTTCTTCGGGACATGGTTACAATTATTTCCCCTCGCTGATATCAAAACCATGGATATGCCCTCAGCTTTGCTTCGGGCATATTTATGGTTTTAAGATAACCTCGGAAAACTTAATTTAAACCATACGCCTTAAAGCAGTCAATATTTGTATATTATATAATCGAGATGCGTTTGACTTACTATAGAACATATTAATCATATTTTGCTTAATATTAAATTTACGAAATAATGATTGCACCTGTTGTCAAGTAAGTTTGTAAGTTTGAAGATTAGTTTAATGTGTTTATAGCTGGTTTTTCGTATTACATTATGTTATATACATTTATGCAGACTGGGTGAACTTTGACCATTTTTACCTGGTACAACTTTAATTTCATTTTTATCATACTTTCAATAAATTGTATTAAAAATCATAAATAACTCGTAATAATAAAGTTTAACGATGACAGCAAAACAACTATCCAAATACATATACCTTGATGAAAATATTATATTTTAAAGATTAATTTATCTGAATGTTTACGAAAAAGTGCAGAAATTTAGAGTCTCATGACGCCATCATCTACATTTTCTACAAGATTACAGTTTATGATTTCACTCAGATTGATACAGCTAATCTGATCAATGCCCTTTCCAAGAAACTTATTTCATTTCCCATAATTGCTTAAAAATAAATCAAGCACCTTCGTTTCCCATATTTTTCTTGATATATTTTGATGCTCTCTACACAAAAAACGTACAATCAAAATATCCAACTTTATTGCTCATGAACAGTTTGCTTACATTTACAGACCTAAATATCAGGATGGTCAATATTGTACCCATTTTTAAACATAATTTTTTAACATTAGCTCTTTATCTCAAAATACTTGAAGACATGGCTATATGATTTTAACATGGGAGAACTAACGTACAAAACTTAAACAAGACATTGCAAAGATAGGCACAAAAGTGTATAAAAAGATTATGCATTAGCACGGAAAAAATTCTGCGATATTATTGAATTAGTCGTATTTAAGAATAAGGAGTCGATTTATTGTCATACCGAGTAAAAATTCAGCGGAAGAGAATAGACCACATGACATTGGCCGGTGACCAAACGTTGTTCGTGAGTCGGAGACAGAAAAACCTGCTTCAACAATTCAATGATTTATTTAATTCTTTATTCTAAGTTAAAATCCTGCGGCTTGTTCAAAATTTCCACCAATGACCGACCGGGACAGCAATCATTCACCGATGTCATACCGATATTTCGTCCTTGCGGCCCCCCTTTGTATGTCGGACATCATTCGACGACCTATTGTTATGTGACCAAAGAATCAATAAGTGACCAATTTTGAAATAGTAACCCGTAATAGTATTCCAATGCATCAGGGATTTTGCTTTAAGTATTACACTTATGATATGGTCACATAAAGTATCACACTTATGATATGATCACATAAGCCGAAGGAAGCCGCTGCGCCGCAATGCCGAAACACCGGTGTGACATTGGTATGACACCGGTGAATGCTTGCGATGCCCGGTCGGTCATCGGTCGGCGACCGGTGGTTATGTGGCCATAACTGAAGACAGCGTATACAAGCTGCAAGGTTTTAACTCTGAATTAAATTCTTGCGACATGCTTCCGACGTCTTTACGGCTCACGGGCACCACCCGGTGACCGCTTGGATACCGGTCGGTGACCGCTGAATTCTACTCGGTATGACGCCTTAAACACATCGTAACCTCGCTGCAAGGTTATGTGACCAGGGTATTATGATTCGATACTAAACATCCCACATGTTACATATTTTATAAAAGAAAAATAGATTTTGTTGAGCAAAAAAAAAAAAGAAGATATGAACGATCACAATTTCAGAGCTGTATCCAAAATCACTCAAATTTTGCACAAGACCGCCTAGCCACACTAAAGGTGGTTTCAGACTAGCTGTCGTTGCGGCACACGACCAAACATTTGAAATTTTTGAGTTGTCGTACTGTAGCACGACACATTTGCATATTTGCAAAAGTTGAATTTATTCCAACTCAAAATACCGTGTCGTTGCGACCATCACGACAGGGTAATCGATATATTGGCTTGTCATGCTTGCCGCAAACATTTTCTGATGCGACAAGGTCGAGTTTGCGCTCTTTAAATTTTTGCCTGTCGTATGGTCGTGCGACAGCACGACAGGCTAGTCTAAAACCAACTTAATTGTTGATATTGAAGTCGAGGAATGCGTGGAATTAATAAGTTTATGTGTCATATACAGCGTACACTTTCCTACAGATTGGATAAAGTGTCGATACCAAATATTGTGTTTTGTGTAGTATTTCAGCAAGTAACTAGGTCACGAAGATGGAAAATTAGGTTGAATCAAGTTGATGCAATTAGACTATGTTTTTTAAAGATTAATTTATCTGAATCTGAATGACGCCATCTTCTACATTTTCTACAAGATTACAGTTTATGATTTCATTCAGATTGATACAGCTAATCTGATCAATGCCCTTTCCAAGAAACTTATTTCATTTCCCATAATTGCTT
>JXSR01S001113.1:177092-189129 GCA_000969725.1 Ophiothrix spiculata | reverse complement strand
CTCTGAGTTCGCCCTGTTTGAGCTGTGAATTGCCTATTTTAAGTATCTACATTATCAACATTTTGTCTGATATACGCATTCGCATAATTTACAAATTGAGCATTCCAATGAGTGCCATAATCCATGGTTCGAGTCCCCGCAAATGCAGTGAAAACTATTTATCTTTTCGTATAGGATTCACATTTTCCTGAGCAGATGGATTCCCTTTACCCTTAAAATATGTGTTAGTTATATGTGCTAGCTACTGCAAGCACTCAAAAGTATGCCGCAGAGGTCACACCTCATCTCACACAATGCGGCAGTGTCGATTGCAAGGGACCATTTGTGATGACTCACCCCGAAAAGGGACTTTGCCACAAAACACTTTTCAAGATACAGGTGATAATAGGCAGCAAAAAATAAGGAAAATAATATGAATTTCCAGCAGATTTTCTGTTGTAAAATTTGATCGCTTTGATCAATTTCAACAAGTAAGGTGTCATGTTAAAGCTTTGAACATGCTGCAACAGATGAAATTAGAAAAACAAAATTGATATCATCTTTATAGTCTCCCCTTTCGAGGTGAGCCATCACATTTGAAAAAAAGCCTGTAAAGCACACAACCTTCGCCCTACCAGAGGTTATAAGCCAGGTTTATAGAAGCCAAAGAAGCTCTTGATAACACCTATACGAAAGAGCTTGAAGATTACCTAAAGACCAAAACCAGTTATCTTGAACAAGCTCACATATCTAGGCGCCACACCGAAGCATGGTAAATCCTGAGAGAACTTACTAAAAAATATCAACTATTATTAAGATCAAAGGTACGATTCCAGGAGAGTGTCTTAAAAACTGGTACAATCACTTCAACATGTTCAAAGGGCTTCTTGGAAATACTGACCAGCAACCTGTAAATCTGTTTTCTCCTTTCTACAACCTGAAGTTTCTGATAAGTTGCCAATAGCTACCAGCTCATTTACTCCTGAAGAACTCACAAGGTTGTCAAAAAGTTCCGTTGTTCAAAAACATAAGGACCTGACAACACCACAGCTTTCATATGGAAGCATGAAAATTTACAAGAGCAACTTCTAGAATTATGTAATACAATTCTTTTGGGTAATAAACCAAAGGCATTTTCCACCTCGTGTATCATACCACTTCCAAAGGAAGGTGATCTTCAGCAGCCCGGAAACCAAACAGGCATCTTCTCAATCGTATAACTCCACACATTGATCCCATTCTTCGAAGGAACCAAAATGGATTCCGTAGAAATAGATTTATTCTACCACAGATTCTTGCTCTAAGAAGAATCACCGAAGATTCTTGAAGAGAACGGCATCCATGGTCTCTGTAGACTTCTCAAAGGCCTTTGATAGTGTAAAACGGAAGGCAATGGTGCATTTTTTTACTTAACTATTGTATCCCTGAGGAGATTGTAAGCGCCAGCGCCATTGCTGTATGACAACCCAACAAGTTTTGTGCAGACCATGGAATTTATTACAACAGTGGGAATTCTTCAAGGGGACACTCTTGCACCCTCCCTTTTTGTTATTGTGGTCACAAGGGCCTCACAATTAGCAGATGATCTGGACGTCAAAGTCAAAAGTATTTAACAGACCTACACTATAAACAATTGCAGACGATATTGCCCTGGCCGCAGAAGCTATATCATCTGCTTAAAAATACCTCGGGCCATATGTATTTTATAGCAAAACAGACTTCTTGACAAGAAAGGGGACAATTATGGATCGCCTGTAACAAGCTTGATGTCATATGGAAGTCTGATATTACCAGAGCAACCAAGATTGAATTCTTCAGGGGCTGTGCTGAAAGCACCTTATTGTAACAGAAACATTGACTTTGAGGAAATGGTTTAAAGTTCGCTTAGATGGCACCTACACCAGACTACTAATGCGTATCAAAATATGTCTTGGAAACAACATTTAACTAAGCATCAGATTTATGGTGATACACCCGCCATCACTAAAACCGTGGCACAAAGGAGAGCCCTGTTTGTTGGTCATTGCTTTGAATCCAAGGACAATATCATATCGCACCTTCTTCTTTGGACACTGTCATGTCCAATCAGAGGCTGTAGACCTTTATCGTACGCTGATACCATAATTATGTAGAGATACCGGCTTGATTTTCAATGAACTTGGAAGTGCAATGTGAAATAAAGATTGTTGGCAATGATGTGTTTCGTGGATCTCGACGGAATGATGATCATGGTAAAAAGTCTGCCAACCACTGTTTTATAGTGTTACATAAACTTCAAAATATTGTCTTTTGAAAATCTGTTTGTCTGCATTGCTCAATTTGTTCTTAAATTAAATACCACATATTCACTTTACTCATGCAAAGTTTTATTGAGAAATAATAAGCAATTGTTTTTAATAGTGTTTCAAACAACAGTACGAAGGATGGAGAAGGGATTAGGTGCAGAAGGATTAAGTGCAGGGCAGGTTTAAGTGTATGAAGAATAGGATTGCGTTTGTACTTTTATGAATATCTTTGTCGAACTTTAAAGTAATGGTAAACATTTCAATGTGGTGTTTTTTGAAAGATGCAAGGCTATTAATTGTAAAACTTTATTTAGGTGTTTTTTATAGTACTCAAGGGTCAGTGAACCTGCCTAAAGCTAAGATTTGGACCAAATCTCTTCTCTGAATGATAACCTTTTTAGTTGCATAATAACATGTTACTCCTAATGGCAGGCGCGTAACAAGGATTGTCAGTCCGGGGGGGGGGGGGGGGGGCAAAAGTCGGTATCGTCCCTAAAACAGCGATGTCGTAAGTGGCGGCGGAAGGTTAACATTTTAGGGGGGCAGCTTATGTCTTTTTAATCAAACATTTTTGAGCTAAAATGGTCGGAGGAAAATTTAATAATTTGTAATGCGCGAAAAAAAATAAGTTACATCGGCTAATTTCAGCTAAAAATTGTTTGAAAAATCTTGAAATTTCCGCAAAAATTGCAAGCTTTTAGTGATTTACTAATTTTTTTTTGATTTTTCACATTTGAATTATCAAAACAAAGGGAAAAATTCAACTTCCTGTCCTTTTCTTCATCTTTATTTATTGAGGGGGTCCGTCCACCTCGTGAAATTTAGTGGGGACATGTCCCCCATCCCCCGCTTCCGCCGCCTATAGGTGTCGTTCTCCTTTTCGTGCCTCTTTTTCTTCTCTTACTCGTTCTTTCCCTTCTTCCCCTCTTTCTTCTCTCTCCCGCTGATTTTTTCTTTCCCTTACTCTTTTCCCTTCTCCTTCTCTTTTCCCTTCTTAACCTCCTTCCTCTTTGTTCTCTCCGCTTTCCTCTTTTCCCTTCCCTTTCCACTTCCTTCTCTTTCTCTCTGTCCTTCCCCTTCTTTTCTCCCCTTCTTTTCCGTCCCCATTTTAGTTGTCCGGGGGAGGGGGGCCTGCCACCCCCCACCCACCCCACCCCCCGCCGCTGGATACGCTACTGCCTAATGGTGGTGACTTTTTCTGAAAATCTCAGTGAACTGCACATCATTTCAAAGATGCATTTTATAATGCTACTTAAAGAAGATTGTTTTTACAAAATTGATTTCAGCAAATAGAACTAGCTTAATTCCAAGAACCTATTTAAAAACACGGAATTTTCCCCACCCTGTATATATATGGTTGAGCCGTTGAGCTGTAAATATAATTTTAAAATATGGTACTAAGTAACACCTTACTTAACATATTCATATTGTAAGTTTTCAAAAAAAGGGTATACTTTTACCGTTGGCAAAAATGCTAGAACACTGAACAGATTGACAAGTGATTTTTAACACTCAATGTAACACAAAGGTAACCCAGTACCTACAAACATTGATGCATTTATAGAGCGCAGTCTTGATACTTAAGAAATTCATAAGAATAAATATACCGGTTCAATATAATTAATTCAACCATAAAAATGAAATCATGATGGAACTCGTTTACCAAAACAGTCAAATTAATTTCAATATAAACTGTCAAAAAGTGAAACGTTATTGCTTGAAATTTTCCATTAAAATGCTATTTTATTTATCGGAAATTGCTTTCGACAGCTTAATGAGAAATGCAAATGCTTACAGATATATCTTGAATATCTATAATTAACTTTTATGTGATGAGATTTCATCACGTTAATATCTTGACTAATTACTTTAGCTCCAACTCTGGCTGAGTTGTTTGCTAATTCAAAGTTATATCTAATATGTATATGTTACAATTGATGCTTTGTTAAACCGTTATAGCTGTGTTATACTATAATGCTAATTGTTTAATACTTTATAAGATATTTATGATAATTTATCTTACATTAAAGACCGAAAGGAGCTTCCATTTCTCAAACAAGCCTTCTTAGAAGACGAGACAGACGCCAATAATAAATAACAATAATTAGCATTAATTTTGGACTATGTTTCTGTGATGTTACACCTGACGCGATGAGTGATGTAGTTGCCAATGAAGGTGTCAAGTTCTTTTTAGGGCTCCTTGCGTCCCCGGTTCGACTTCTGAATAGCTTCGCTGACTGATAAAGTTATTAAATAATTTTGCCACGTATTGAATTAACTACAGGAATTTCACGTTACATTTTACCAGATGCCTAGAAAATTGTTGTCGAGCTCTTCCCTACACTTTCCGTACGTTAGCTGTACGTTGGGCTTAATACATATATTGTACAAAGTAATTAATCAGACTCGACTATAAATCTATGTAAATGAAAACCATCTGTCAATACATAGAAGTGTTGATTCGTCCTAGTTTAGTTAATCTCCCCTTACAATTATCTCAACAAGACGAGACACGATAGATCAACATTATACATCTCGTTGATATGCTCTTTACTTGACAATTTCATCCCATTCAAATAAATCTGCGTGTCTTATGTTAAAATGGTTAAAATGCCTATTTAATGTACTTGTATGCCTGCTTAATGTGTTTCTAATTGGTTTAGTGTCCATTACCACCGAACACGTACGCTAAAACAGATTAATGATAGTAAAAGATCATATATTTACATAATTTTGATATTTACCTAATCAAAGAAGCGGTGATTTACGAATACAGTCCCTTTTCCAGTTTGTTCGAGTGTTTAATTATGATTTGGCCCACAAGATTTTTTCCCTTAGGTGAGTGATAAAAAAAACCACGTAAGTAGATTTTGTTTTACATTGGATGCTTAAATTAAATTACATTTTTGAATGTTAAATAACTTATCAAACAAAATTGTTCATATGTGTATATTTTTTTAACCAAGTAAAACAGAATGCATGACTATGTTTTATTTATTTTCCAATACTTTTATAAACAAACTTTTCAATATTAACGTATTTGTAACATTTTAATTTGTGTATACAACTTCAACAGATGCAAGAATTTATTTTTCAATAGTGAAATAACAATAACTTTCTTTCTGAGCACAAGAATCAATTAATTTGTACTTAAAATAAGCGCGATTTTGCGATCACATAAAGTAATCATTATGAAGGTATAAATTCACTGTATACTACACTTTAAATTGCATTAAATACGTTTCTGATTGACTGGACAGCTAAATAGTTTGACTTGTATGATTCAAGTTTAACAAGAATTTACTCACTCGATGAATTTGCTTTTAAAACTTGCATAAGTAAAATACAAGGTACTATTTTTCAACGATTTCTAATATTAGTCACACGACACGCATACAATTTTAGATTTCAATACAAAAGCAGCGCAGAATTATCGACCATTCTTAAGGTAAAGCATGTTGCTATTTGGCCTGAAGCTTAAATGATACAAAACTAACACAAAGATACGGACAAAATTAATCAAAATTATTCCCTCTTTTTAGGATTTATAAAAGGTAATCAAAAAATTTAGAATTTTACGATGCACAACAAGTATAAAAGAATGACTACCTAAATGACAGCTGTGTACACATTCTGTAAATTGTGAATTACTGAAAATTTTTGAAAATGTAAGCACTTAATCACTCTCTACTTTTAACTTTAAAAATGTTCAACATGACAAACTATATATATGCATGTGTTATTTAGTTTGTAGCAGAATAAGCATTTGCAACAAATAATATTAAATGTATCAAGCTATCCAGCAGTAAAAATAAACAAAAATAAATAAATACATAAAAGGACAGAAATGCAACCATGACGCACAATAAATCCAATCATGTGCTTAAGGGTACGAGGAATCCATATGCTCAGGAAAATGTGAATCCAAACAATTTTTTAATCATGAAAAGATAAATAGTTTCAACTGCCTTTGCGGGGACTCGAACCATGGATTATGGCTGGGGTTACTCATGCATTACGAAGCGAGCGCTTTACCGCTGAGCTATCAAGGCAGCGTTGAGATGGTGAGCTAAAATCTAAAACATAAACATTAGAATGCCGTATTTTTCTTTTGTTTACCTCATTGGAATGCTCAATTTGTAAGTAAATTAAGCGAATGGTATATCAGACAAAATGTAGATAATGTAGATACTAAAATCAGGCTATTCACAGCTCGAACAGGGCGAACTCAGAGTCATAATTCACGCCCGTTTTTTCGAGCAAAACAACGCGGGTTTGTTACATTATCATTCAAAATCAACACAACAAATTTATAAAATATTATTTGTAATTCAATAAAACGTATCAAGCCTACAATCTGTCAAAATTTGAAAACAGGCGAATCGTTCGAACATCGTGAAATTTTAAGGTTTCGGCGAAAATGGTGTAAATTTTTCGAAGTAGTTTATCGACGTAATTTTGACCTTGATAATGGACGTGAAATCACTACTGAAGTCTTGTGTATAAACTAGAGACTCTATTACATATGTACGCCAAAAATTGTATTATTCTGATATCTGTAAGTAGGTAAAAAGTTGCAGTAAAGTTGCCGTTGGCAAAAATGGCACCCATTTAGGGACTGTAGCCTTAAATAGTATTCCTTTCCTTTGAAAAAATTCATGCATTTCTATCTTTTAAGCTCAAGAAATCATGATTAGCATTTGAAAAATATATAAATCGCTTAAACATTATCAAATGTTGTCATCCATAAACCATATCATAATGGAAGTGATTTTCAAAGAGATTAATTATATAATGTTTTCAATCAGGGGGAAAATGTTATTCGCTTGAAATGTTCTATTAAAATGTCAATTGTTTTAGCGGATATTGCTCGCGACAGGTTGACTGATGCTTAATGAGAAATGCAAATGCTTTCACATACAACTTGAATAATTGTAATAACGTCTACGTGACAAAAAATACATTTCGTCAATTCTAAACTTATACTTTGACTCAAAGTATTGATCGGGATATTTTGAAATCCGGCATTTCTAAAATCGGCAAACTTGACTGCCCTCTCCTAAATGAGGACCTCAAAACGTATGGAAGGACAATACGTTTGGTCAATATTTTGTTCTAATTATAGAGTTAGGTTTATTTAAAGATGCTCTGATGCCATTTTTGATCTCCAGACTACTTTATGGTAAAATTTAGAGCGTTTTCCTTAATTTGCGTCTGATTCTGGTAATACAAAATTCGGCTGTCAGTGATAGGGGGCGTTGTTACTTCAGCGTCCAGTATCTTGAAAATTTTGCCTTGATTGTGTACTTTTACAATCATTTGTGTTAGAAGAGATCGTAATCAATTGGCAAAAGGCAGTGCAGAAGCAACCAGTTGCTTTATTATTGAGTTTTTGGGTGTTTTTAGGAATCCATCTTGTACAGTAAGTCAATCATGGGGGAAGCTATTTCGTGGTGTGGCGCCTGTATTGAAGTATACCGCTCACATTCTACCATTTCACATTCATATATACCATAGAGCTTTTCGAGAAGCAATATATAATCAGAATTAGGAGAGGGCAGTCATTTCAGAATATGGTGTATTTTTAAATAGAATAGCTCGAAATTCGACAACATTTGATAGTAAAGACCCACGAAAAACGGGGCTTTTATTTGAAAACCATAATCATGATGATGTTTACCCCCACCACCCACCCCCCACCACCACCCCCGTTATCCAACTTTATGCTAAAGTGTTTGGTATCCAAATTCATAACGATCTGAAATGGGATACTCAAGTTGCTTCAATGTGCACCAAAGCTTCTCGTCGGCTGTTGTCCGTTAATCTAATTCATTAAGCTGATTTATTTTAACATGTTTAAAATCTCAATTTTGACAAAATGTAAGATAGGCAATTATTTTATTAGAGCTTCCATTGCTGCTTTCTAATCTTTTGTTTGTTTTGTTATGGTTGTGGTGGGAATTTGTTAGAAAAGTTAGGGTTATTTTGCAATGGAAATATATTTACTTATTTTTTGCATAATGTATTCAAAAAACCTTCTTCTTCCATTCCCATGTGAATAATGATGAATATATATGACTAACGTATCCCCTTGAATTTTATTAGTAAGAATAATACACCGTAATATCTTAGTATTGTGTCAAATATAAAGAATCTCACAAATAATGCTAGAATGCGTCCCCTCTAGTGACAGTAGATCATTTTACTTCCCATAATGCTCCTTATGTTGTAGAAACAAGAAGCCTTTGAGCTGATAGCTAACGTGCTGCCTTCAATGGAATTGCATAGATGGAAATGACATTTTCATAGATACATTTATCGTAGATGCAAGAAATATTTTCTGCACGTACTTGCCAGTTTGCGCTATCGATTTGTTACCTGCGCCACTAACAGGGCGTATCATAATTTGGATACCCTCCATATCCTAATTCTGATACGAATAATTCTGCAGAATTTTGATATGTGGGTGTCCAAATTCAGATACGTATCCGAATTGTAAGTTCCGCCGAACTGAAATCGAATTGAGAATACTTAAAGGATTGCTAAAGAATTCCATGCATAGCAGAGAATTGTATGTACATAGAGTCAATAATGCAGGAAATACTTTGGCTACAAGGGCTTTAACCAAAAATATCTTAACATTAACCTTCATTTGCATCAGCATTAAGAGGAAACCGTTCTGTCAACAAGAAGAGTTTATCCGTCCTACTTTTAACCAATTTCAATTTCAATTGTTTCAACAAGACGAAACACGATATCGGTAAAACATTTAAACATCACGCTGACAACTTGTTCACTGTAAGGTATATATTTTGTAAAAAACAATCATTTTAACTATCTGAAATGGCCGAGAGTCATTTAACATGGATTTTTTTGTCGTGTGGAGTGATTGGAATGCAAATGAAGAGCCTTACCTTACCTAACTAATACCTAATTTGTCTGCATTTGATGCATCAAGACAGGAAGTAAAATTATTTTCTTGACACTAACATTTTTTGCTCGATATTATTCTATGATTGTTCAATTTCTCGATATAGTCTTGGTATTGTAGTAAAGATAAAAAGATCATCGGGTTAAATCCTTAAGAAAAGAAGCAAGATATCATTTTATTTGTTATGGTTACAAAGAACCTTAATTTTCTGAATACACGGTCATAGATACGAAATCGCTTATAGTGGTCTACAGACGCAGTTTCGCAAAATATGCTTTTTAAAAATCGTACATGATGGAAAATATGAATACGGTTTACGGAGTAAGTTGACAAAAAAAAAACACAGTTAAAAGTGTTAAAAACATAACTCACTCTACGTTGTTTGGCTCTGATTCAGAGCGTATCTTATGTTAAATAACAGATTCATCATGCTCAAGGCAAACATATTATTAGATCACAAGCACAACAGACACACTTATAGTTTGGTTTCGGAGGTTAAATGACATAAAATGGAGAAAGTCTTTGCAATATATTATAAAAGTTTTTGGTAATCTTTGGTAATCTCCTGTAAGTTCTAATGACTATTTTAAGTTGCTGTTGTTGTTGTACATTTTTTTTTCAATATTATATTACAGTTTGGAAGAAACATTTAAATTCACCAAATTCTTGCGGCAATATCAATTTAGGATGGTGTTTTGTTGTGTCATATTACTTACGAGCGAGTATCGTTGAGAGCGTCTCATATTAAAACAAAACATATATGAATCTATCTAATCTATCTGTATAGTCTTAATTACCTGTAGTCTTAATTAATCAACAGATGGCAATTGCTATTTATGTAACACATGGCGTTTAATTTGTTGTGAACAATAGGACTCAGTGGGCCAACCAACCTTTTGAAATTAATAAGGTTTCCTACTTATTTAAATTCAAAGTCTTGCCTTGTTGAAAAACACTCTTATTCGAAATGCATTTTTGTGGTTGATTTTAAATGCCATATCATCAGTTCAAGTGTCAACTCGTTATTGGCTTTGATAAGCAGGCGAGAGTCAGTGTTCCTATGTACGTAGACGCAATTCCTCATGTCCACGTGCATATAATTTAGATTGAAAAGCATACAGGTACGACAGACAGAAAAAAACCCGTTAATATTAGTAAATCATGCTTATATTTACCACAACACCGATCATGATTTTTCCATGATTGCAAAGTGTATTATAATCAAATTATTTCCAGTTTGGGGTATCTGAAAAATCCATATATTGGATCTGTTTTCATGGGGACAATTCTCCTTGTCGAATAACACTCTTATTAGAAATACAAACCTTCTAATTTCTGTGGTTGATTTTAAATTTAAGGGGTATGTGTCTAACATATTGAATCACATAAATCATGCCAGCATTCGTCCTGCATATCAATCAAACAGTCTCTGGTGACATAGGATCAGTTTCCTTCTCGTAATGCTTACAATGTAACCGTAATGAGAAGCCTTGGAGGTGACTTACGTGTTACCAGTAACATAAAATGTGCCGTCATCAATCATCAAATGCGAATTGTACTCATAAATGGAATGATATATGGAAATGGAAATTACCTTAAAGGTTGAGTAATAAATCTAAGCAGAGAGTTTCTTGTGCAAAGAGTCAATTATACAGGAAATGTTTTGTCTCTCAAGAGTGTATTCACAACATGTGTTTTATTTTTAAGTGGCACTATGATATTGAAACGAATATGGCTATAATTGTATTATTAAAATATGTCTTGTTTCTTAATATTCTTGACTAAAATAGGACAAAATCCATGCATGCAGCTCCAATTTTGATGCGTCCAATTGGATTAATTTGCTGCAAGTGCACTTTGTCTCATTTTCCAATTATACAGGGTGTCCAAAAAATAACTACCCATTTTTAAATGCTTATAACTTTAAAACCATGATTTGCATGGCAGCTATAGACATATGTATGGATAGAGGAAACTCGTAGAATTTTTTTGATACCAAACATTATGCAATCAGTAAACTTCTAAGATAGCAAGAAGGTCTGAAAGTTCAAAGTGGTTGAGCCAATATACCATACAGTGTTGATACTCTTCTGCCACATCACTATGACGACATGAGGCCTCATACAGCTGAACGGTTTAGCATGGCTTTACTAATGAACTTTTTCATGAACACTCATATTGCTCAAGAAAATGAAACCCTGGCCCTTTCACTCAGATGATTTAAGTCCACTCAATTACTTTTTTTGGGTTATCTGAAGGACGGTACATCTCAACACCATGGACTACTCCTGACCTGAATCCAAACATCATCAGTGAAAACAGAAAGATCAAGAAGGACGCATGCACAAACGTCCAGAGATTTGTCGTTAGAGTAAATTATTTTTTTTGAAATCTACAAGAAGGCATCTAGAACATATTCTGATATACTAGGCAGCTTAAACTGGGTAAGAAGGAGGTAATTTGATATATCCCCGTGAGTGTAACTTTGAATGTGTAATAAGGAGTAATGCTGTTGTGTACCATTTAAACATGACCATAATGCGAGAGTTACGCTTTGACAAATTAAAAACATATTAATGAGCGTTATGATATTATTAAGGCAAAACCACAATCAAAAATCTTTGTATTAACATTTTAAAAGCTGTTTCGCTGAATTAGTCAATAAAATGATCATGAATGATTCTCCTGTCTTCAAAGACTGCTCCCTCCTCTACATGTGACTCGCACATTTGTTTTTCCTCTGAGTAAGAAAGTAGGCTTTTTACGTTTGACGTAATTTACATTGAAAATGATTTTTAAAAGTGGCAATTATATCATGTTTGGTACCAAATTAATTCTACAA
>JXSR01S001113.1:126638-141539 GCA_000969725.1 Ophiothrix spiculata | reverse complement strand
TTGGCTAAACACAAGAACAAACGTAACTAGAAAACGGAACGTTGCATGTTCACCATATTTGGGGATGTGGTGTATAATAACAATACGGAGAAAACTATGAATCCGGATTTTCGATTTGGTTGCCATGGTAACCAGAAACCGACCAATCAGGTAATTTCGGACCATAATTCAAATTTGAAAACGAAATTCAAAAATCCGGCCTCATGGTTTTCTCCGCCTATTTATGCTTAATAGGTATGCCAAAAATCATGTTGATACAATATTTCGTTTTTGAGTTACGTTTGTTTTCGTTTCGCATGTTTGCGGTTTTTTGACTTTGGAGATATCGGCATTTATACATTGGCAAAAATGAAAAACTTGAAAAAATATTTTTATGATACTCAAATTTATAAGTAACTATAACATAATGAAAGATAATAAATTTACACGTATTTTAAGCCCATTTTGGTGAAAATCAGATTTAATTTAGCGGAGTTACAGATTTTTAAAAATCGCATGTTTAAATATAGCAGGGTGAGATAAAATGAAGAAATACATTAAAAAACGACAAACTCCAAAAATTTAGTTCCATATTATTCATAATATATTATCTTGATAAAATAATCAATTTATTTTATAGAAAAATGTAAATATTTTATTAAAATCTTATTTAAATGAAAATCCTAAAAATCACAGGGTGAATTTCTTCTATATACAAACGTATAGGAAAAGCGTCCAGAAAATTTTGACTGCCTGTCTTAAAATCGCCATAACTTCGGAACTGAATGTCCGATTGAACTCAAATAAAAAGCGTTAGAAAGTAGTAGTTTTTCTCTGTGCTAATATCTCATTTTATTGATCTAAACGAATTGTTGGAAAAAAAACCGTATACCCCCCCCCCCCCCCCTTAAACGATTGACTCTATCAATTGCACATATAAACCCTCCCTGCATTAGACTTCCATCAACATTCAAACCGTTCTGTCAATAGGATGCACTGAGTGTCGATTTGCCCTAGTTCAACCAATTGCAATTTCAATTATCTCAACAAAACAAGACACGATTGGTAAACTTTAATGCACCTCGTTGACAACGTGTTCTGCTTTAAGATATGTCTTGTAAAGGCAACGTTATCAATTGCAAATTGTCTTGCAAATTGATATCATAAGGCAGTAAGTTTTTTGATTAATTCCAAGCAAGCAGACACATTCTGAATTATAATATTGGTCATCAGTTTTCATTCTTTTTAAAACAAATTCTACATTTTGAAAGAAAAAGTATATCAAAAAAATCTGGTGGCATGCTTAACAATGCACAGATTCGGTTTACTTTTTGTTATGGAGAAATATTACAAGTGTTATTAGAATCTGTCAGAAAGAGTTTGACGCATTATCGTTATTACCTTCAGCTTTAACCTGTTAATTTTGTTGAGCCTACTCGTGCTAGTGATACATACCTAATATTGCATTAAGTTCACGTTTTTCGTCGGCAACTGTATCCATATTTGCAGCATCAATATAATATTAGTGGTAGCTGGAGTACCTAGCAACATGTAGTCTGTTTACTTTGAACCAATTGCTGATGTGGTCCATCAGTCCAGCATTATTCCTCTAAAGCCATAAAATTCAAGTCCGTACAAAATGATGTCATGATTAATCGTATCAAAAGCTTTTGATGGGTCTAAAATTATACCAAGTGTATTCTCGTTTTTTTCTGTTGTAACTTTGTCTATAGAATGATTTGAACGGAATCCAAATTGTTTTTAATTTTCAAATGTTAGTTATTTCCATAAATTTAATACATCTATTGAACTTATAGCGTTCCAGGTACGGGTCTATAATTTGAAAATATGTTAGCGTCATCTTTTTTGTTGGTCTGGGGAACTCTACCAGTTGTAAGAGAACGATTGAATATAATAACGAGCAGATCTGCTATTTTCTTCAGCAATAATATTGCTTATGTCGTCATGACCAGTTTTTGATTAAACTTATTTATGATTTTAACAATTTCTTGAAACAATAGGTTTAACATACTGGCTGTTTTGAATGGGTTAAGGGTGATAATCAAAGTAGTCCTTTCCCGAATGATGAATGTTTGTTGCTAATTGAAGTCAGATATTAACAAAGATATCATTAATACATTAGAAATGGTATCTGGATCAGTAATATGTTACCTTTGGTTTTAAAGGTACTATAGTATTCTTTTGAGCTATTATTTTGTCTTTATTAATTACAGCATTTATGACCCATCAGCAGAGTCAAAAATAACGTTCAAGGTCGAGTTTCTTATTTCATCAGAAACGTTACCTTTGAAGTGTATTCTACCATATTAATCAGGTTACCAACTTGGATGTCACTTTGCAATCGAACACCCAACAACCAAAAGAACTGAGGTATAGTTTTGAAGCTTTAGATATAATCTTTTAGATGAGACCAACAAATCAAATTCCATTTTGGGACCCTTAACTCTCGTCTTCCTGAGCCTTTTATTTTTGGGTAACACGTCTTCTTGAAGGGGGGGGGGGGGGGGGGGGTTCCCCCCTGTGATTTTGAACTTGGGACCACCGAAAGTAATATTGTTTGGTACTATAGTATAGGGTAGGGTCTCTTCTTTCCATTGATACCAACTTTATGAGTCGACGCGTAAAATGGGTCAGGAAATATTTCTCAAATGAAGTTCATTCCACAAAACGAATTTATGATGTAAAACTTGATAACAAATCATTGTAAATAACCGTCTTTTTGGAATCTCTTGATAAAATGGTGAAACGATTTGACATCACCCCCCCCCCCCCCCCCCCCCCCCCCGCACCCCGTGGCTACGGGCTTGTTTGTAACCTAGAAGTTGTCAGTCAATTCATCACTATTCAACCCTCAAAAAGCCCAATTCACTCTTCGTGGCCATGTAGCCTCAGGGCTGACAGAATTAATTATCACAATGATCACCCATTGATTTTAAATGTGTGTGTGCCCCTGTTAGCTCCTTCTTTAATTTGAGAGTGGTTCATTGAGCATGTTGAATAGAGATGCAATTTACATTGTATAACCCATGATTATTATTGTGCATTTAAAATCGCGGCGAACTATGTCATTTGTCGTTGTACATCCAATACACATGTTTTATAAAGAAACGTTAAATGCTACGAACCCGAATAAGCTAGTATGAACCAAGAAGATTAATTGGCCTCGATTTTTCTTTTCCTTGACCTGTTGATCCACACAGTTTCAATAACTAGGCCATGGTTGATAGCATATTTGGTTTTGGGTGTAATATGGCGGGAATTTGGTTTTGTCACAGCCGCGCTTACAATAGAAAACGGCCGATGGGCGCTTTTTATTGCTTTCAGTTATATTAGTTGGGCGTTGTGTTAAGGCACCTTGGTGTATATATTTCGACACAAGACACAAGGTAGCCAACGCCTAATATCGAAAATATTGCAAACACTGGGATTTCTAAAATGTGTCATATCTCCATTTTGTATTTTCTGACGTAGAAATCAGACTTTGTCGGGAAAATTGCTTATTTTCTAAACTTAGCGTCTCCAGAACCCTACTTAAAACATATGTATGCTTACTGGAGTACGATGAGAAATGTTTATAGTCATTAAAAATAACTTTGATAAAAGTTAACTCGACATTTTCGTCGACGAAAACTAGGTGCAATACTCATACGTGCAATACCCCATATATTCATTATCGTCACGAGCATTTAATGGCATTGTAAATGTTGAATGACATGCATAATTCCATTGTGAATCTTTGGAGTTCAACCTACCAAAATTTCAAAGAAATCGTGTCGTTTGAAATGCTTGAAATTATGAGATTTCGGCAACAGGGGTCAACTTTTACGAAGTAGTCTGCTGAACCCATTTTGAACTTGATCATGGACGTCAAATCATTAGTAAAAGTTCATGTATAAACTAGAGACTCTATTATATATTTACGCCAAAAATTGTGATAATCGGAAAAGTGTAAGTAGCCCAAAACTTGACTTTCAGCCAAGTGAGACGTCAAAAAAACTCGTACCCTTAAATCTGACCAAAAGCTACACAAGTCTGACATTTTCCTCATAAATTGACCTTTACATAAAAAGTGGTAAAATATTTTTATTCCAACTATGGTGGCAACCGTGTATGTTTTACTTTGTTCTTTGTTTTCTAGGGCATAATTGTCTTCAGGCGTTATTGGCCTTTTGATTATGGTCGCAATATCATTATTATATATTGAAATAAAACAGAATCAGAATCAGAATTATGACGTCACAAAATATTTTCGTACCGACAAAAATCGACTTTGGGCAAAAATAACCACTCTTTCAAAAAAATCGTTATTAAAGTTCTAAATGTCCAATTTTCGTCGGGCTTTTTTGCTAATAAATCAAGTAGTCGACAATCCTAACATATCCTGTAAGTTTCAAATCCATATCATGCAGACATTTTTCAAAATGGCGATTTAACATTTTTCGAGGTGGCAACCACCACCCTTTGCCATCGGACTTTGACGGCCACTTTTGTTTCATCAAAATGACCGCATAGTATGTATAACAATAACCTTAATGCTCAGGGTCCCTTTATTTTGTGTTTTGGTGCAATCGGCGATCATAGAGGAGGTGGTAACCACGAGACGAGGTTAAAGTACCTTTCGAAATTACGGGTCACATTTATGGTTTTCCAGGTTTCTTTCATATTATTTTGTTGGTTTTTGAAATTTTTGGCAACCTTTATTCATTTATACATTGTACATGAACAATATGTATCAAAATGTAATAGTTGATTGTATATTGTGTTTTTCTTATTATTTTGTTTTGCTACAAACAACAAAGATGTAACAGATGACAATTACAAGCAGATTACGCATGATTATTGTAATTATAGGCCAAGAGCTGTGCCACGAGTAAGTCCGGATATAATCATTTTCACAAAACAACTGCTAATCATGGCTTTAATTGCGATGTGCCCGAGTTCAGTTTTATAATCAATCGGAAAGAGAAAAATGCCTTTTTCCAAGAGAAGAAAGAAATGGAAGGAGAAAAACAACAAAAGGGGAAAGGATATGTAATTTATTTGTAGTATAATTTTTAAGTTTATTTTTTTTTTTTTATATATTTATTTATTTATCTATTTATTTATTCACTGAAAACATACTGTCGTAAGTTCTTCTAAAAAAAGTAGAAACGATGTCTCGTTCTACTAATCAAGGATTTGTACGGCATGACAAGCGATGCTATATATTTGTCAGGCATGCTGAACTAACGTGCTTTACCAACGAAATGATTAGTACGGCATGGATTTTACGTACTAACCTATCGTAAAAAACTATGTCTCATCCTACTATTATTCGTTAGTTAGACAGGCTCAACAAAGTTCAGAACTCATTCGACTAGCGGAACGAATCAGTTGTACAAATGTACGATGCTTGTGGCTGGATCAGACACAGGAAACTGACATAATGGCAAACAGGTAACATTTCAAGCCATATCCGCTTCAAAATGAGCACTGGACAGTGCTATTATTATTGTTGTTGTGCAAAATCGCGATCGCACAAAATGTCACTCACGAACACATTGCACGTAAGCCTAAGCTTCTCTCGTAGACTGTATTTGCCCCACAGTCTACAAGAGAAGCTTAAGATTACACACAATGCAGGATACTCATGAATGACACTCCATGCGAACACTATCCCACGAATCACAATAATAGCTGCATCCAGCGCTCACAACAAAATAAATATAACTCGAAACACCACCTGTTCACCACTATCTCCAACCCGCCACAGCACAGCACCTCGTGTGCTGAAAAATGTGTCATCATATGATAGCAACAGCGGGAATTTTAAACATCGTAAAACCACTAGTAAAACCAAATGGTACAATGCAAATTCACCAGAACACATAACAAGTGTTCAATAATGTTACACCTTTTGAACACATGACACATGTTAAGAATACTAGTGTTCATATTTAGAACACTGGCATCATCGCCTTATAATAAAACATGCTACTGAGAAATTTGGATCGTGCTTATCCCATATAGCAATGCACAGTTGGCCCAACGTTGGGCCAACGACGTAAAATACCTTTGACCAACGTCGAAAAAAAATGACGTCGGCTCATATATAGACGTTTTAGTCATGCCGACATGAATAAAACGTCTATATTTGACGTTGAGTCAACGTAATAGTGACATTTAAAAAATGTTAATTTGGAGAAAAAAAAAAAACTAAACCATTTTTTCTTCAAATTTGGATGTTATGTACGTTTTTATATCTACATTTAGTAATAATTACACGTATGAAAAAATTACTAATGGTCTTGTCCGGATTCGAACCCGTAACCTTCTGATTGTGAGACGGGTGCCTTAACCGCTTGCCCACGAAGACTTACTTAGCGTATTTAGAAAGAAATTTTGTTATACATGTGATAATGTTGGTGGAACATCTTAAAATTATAGAAATATCGCCAAATTGAATATTTTGAATACACCGTGACTAAGCACACTTGTGCATGTTCATAAAAATTTGACCTTATAAACATCTATTATAATGAATTTGGCTTCTTTCATTATAATAGAAATAAAATGCTACAGTCCCTAAATCGTCTCGCTCGGCTGAAAGTAATTTTTACTGCAAGTTTTTACCTACTTAACAATTAACAGGGTACATATGGAATTATATAGAGCCTCTAGTTTATACATGAATCTTGATTTCACGTCGAAAGATTGTAGGCTTGATAATTCTTATTGAATTAAAAATAATCTTTTATAAATATGTGGTGTTGATTTTGAATAATAATGTAACAAACCGTACGTGCAGCTAGCTGTGAATTGCCTGTTTTTATGATCTACATTATCTACATTTTGTCTGATATACACACTCGCGTAATTTACTTACAAATTGAGCATTCCATTGAGGCAAAAATTGCAATTTTTATGTAAACAAAGAAAAAATACGGCATTCTAATGTTTATGTTTTAGATTTCAGTTCACGATCTAAACACTGCCTTGATAGCTTAGCGGTAGATTCCTCGCTTCGTAATGCATGACTAACCCCTGCTATAATAGTCCATGGTTCGAGTCGCCGTAAATGTAGTGGAAACTATTTCTCTTTTTATAAAATCACAAAAACAACTTTTTTGACCATTTGGGCTCCCAAACAAGCTTAAAATACATTTTTTAAAATGGTTTCTGAATATATATTTTTAACTTAAAACACCCATTCAGATGTTGCGGGGTTTTTTTTCTCTCTCTTTTTGAGCGTTTTGATCATTGTTTTTGAATTTCATGCCAAAGTATGTCAAAAATGACCAAAAATGGAATAAAGGGAATTTTTAACCATTTCAACCAAAATGAAATAAATAAATGATTAACTATCAAACTATCTAACTAACTAGCTAACGTGCTAACTAAGTAACTAACTAAATAAATAAATACATTGAAATAAATAAACAAAGAACCCATCAAATAAATAAAAAAAAGTATAAATAATAATAACCAATTAATAAAATTAATCAATTGACTTATTTAATCAATCAATTAATTAAAAAATCAATTGATTTAATTGTTTTAATAATTAAGTAATCTCTGTCACTGCCACACAACTCACTCCCCCTTTCTCCCTTCCATCCATCCCCCCCCCTTACCCCCATCCCCAGCCAGCCTATGCTGATATCACAATTTGAATATGTTCTAACTATGTTGCATAAGAGAATATCAGCATTCAAAAATTGGTTTTAGAACGCATGTGACGCGTCCTGATTATTAACAGTGTTCTAAATTAAGAAAGTGTGCACTACTTACCATATTTTCAAGAACATTGGCGTTCTAAATAGAGATATGAACACATTGGACGTGTCCGTTCGGCGTCATGTGTTTGGCAAAATTTGCAGTGTACAACGAGTTCGTAAATGACCCGATGACAGCGTTTACGATTTATCGAAGCTGTACTAGATGTGTCGTAGAACTTTCAAATCCAATTGGTAGAACCCACTCCAGAAATATTATTCCTGTAATACGAGTCTTGCATACGCGTATACGTCCGCTTTGGTACATAAATCGTAAGGCCGTAGTAAAAACTGATAGCACGGGCTCAACAAGTGTATTTTACTAATTTAAATTAGTAAAGCACACCGAAAAAACAAGCTTTTGTTTTCAGTGTTTATTTATCTATTTATTTATTTACTTATTTGTTTATTTATTTCTCCAACAATTAGGAGCTCAGTACATGCCTTTATTTACAATGGTACATAGTGGCATTTATTAAGTAATTACCGAAAAAATTAACATACAGGAGGAACCGCGCAATTGGAAATACTTAACAATCAAAAAGGTTAAGTAATTTTAAGATTCTATTTAGCCCAATTTTCTTTGGCATACTCTGTACAGAATATAAATGTTATCTAAGTTTTGATAACACACTTCTGGATAAAATCAATAGCCCTTGAAACAATACAAAACGTCATCACATTTCCCTTTTAGGCGCACAAAATACAAGTTGGTGGTAAAATTATTACTGTTTATTTCATTTAATTTTCTTTTACTTGTTTTTCTTCATACTTTATCAAACTAAAAAATACCTTAAAAATGAGAAATTATCACATTTCCCTTTTAGGCGCACAAAATACAAGTTGGTGGTAAAATTAATTTTCTTTTACTTTCTTTTACTTTTTTTTTCTTCATACTTTATAAAACTAAAAAAACAAACCTAAAAAAATTGAAAAATAATCGACCCCACCTAAGGAAAACATTATTAAACAAAAAAACAACCACCCGCTTCGCCACTTGATGAGCTTCTGATAACTAAATTTGTTTCTTCAAGGAGACCTGCAATACACAAAATGTTTATTATCTGCTTGGTCTTTAAAGCTAATCACGTTCTTGAATGTGAAACCTTACAATGATATTAAAATAGTCAGGAAAGAAGTAACAACGTCCTGTTATATGCGTACTAAAAATCGTGTTTCAAAATTACATACTTAAGTTGCGTTGTTTTCCAAATTCAGTTCTTGTATAACTGACTCTGAATCTGTAAACATGGTTTAGGAAAGTCGTTTGAATGCTACGAATACTAAACGACGACAACTATGGACGTGTTCAAAGACATAAACTCAACAAGCAGTTCATTGATACAGCATGAAGATGATTTTGAAACTCTGAGTCGACTGGAGGAAGTGGTGCTTCTGCTTTTCAGTATACCAATAGCACTGAGTATTTTTGTCGGAAATGGAATCGTACTCCTTCTTCTCATGAAATTTAAACCTCTAAGGACACCGACAAACTTCTTCATCTTGGGCATGGCCTGTGCAGATTTCATCGTTGGATTTGGGTTTCTCACATCACTCCTTCTCAGACTTACTCCAGAAAACAAGTTGACTCAGCATGAATGTCTTCTAGTCTTTTGCCTAATACTATTTCCCTCCAGTACGAGCTGTTTGTCGTTGTTGTTTGTTTGCTTGGATCGCTATTTGAAAGTTTTGCTACCATTTCGCTACCGAAACACAATGACTGTAAAAACTGCAGGTTTGATAAATTTGGCAATGTTTGTATATTCATTCGTTTTTACCTGGGTACTTCCGCTCTCTGGATTGAATCAAACTCACTTTGATTTGAACATTCCATGTTTTTTTAAATTTTCAAAAATTTTCGATCCCGTATATTTCAAAATACATTGGTTCTTCAACATCATTTTGCCTCTTGTGATAATCATTGGTTTGTACGGACACCTTTCACGCGTGATTCGACAGAAATTACGAGAGGAGCGAAGGAGGAATCGTGCCATAGGTATAAATGCCTATCCAGTACCATGGTTAAGGAAAGAAATCACCGCAATGAAAACATTGATATTGCTGCTGGTCCTCTGTATTGTTGGTTGGGTGCCCACCGTTACTATTGGTCTTCACGAACTCTATAATCCATCTTTTCAGGCGGGGATCAAACTCAGAACTTTTGCCGGATCCTTGACATTTATCAATAGTGCTATGAATCCCATTGTATATAGTTTAAGAAGTGAACACTTCAGACATTACTTTAAGGAAATGGTGTTTTGCAAAAAGAATAGATGGAGAATGCATGTTGCCACTGTTCACCCCCTTACCACAAATCTCCAAACCTATGAAAGTGAATCTTCTTGAGTTACTCTTGAAGTATGAAACAAGCAGTCAAATAACGCACAGGAACCAATATGACCATACAGGGAAGTAAATTAGATCATATTTCTCAAATCATAAAAACGTACCAAATCTTGCTGAATATTCATATGAACGTCTGTTCAATGTTTGTCCATGTGGCAGCAACAAAATTAGCCCGAAATACTACTAAAATCTTGAACGATTCGTTTACAAAAATATTAAAATACAGTGATTTAGTCTTAACCAATTCCAAATTAATTATTAAAAGTCTCTTACACAATACAAAACCTCCTGTTCACAAAGATGTTTAATACAAATGATAAGATATGAATCATGTAACAGATTCCGATTGCTTGTTGCATACTTCAACGTTTATAGAGTATATTAATTTCATTTTAGTTATTCTTACCAATCTAAATAGAAAGCAGAGGTCGATATTTATCAGAGTTGCTATCTTGAGTACAACGCAAACAGTTGTTAATGATAGTATCTATATACTTCACACTTAACCAACAGTTTGTAGAGAGCAAACAGTTGAAAGCTTTTAAAAGGGCTTGAAGACTTACGTGTTCTAATGTACACTTGTACCTTCTGTATTTTCTGTATTGTTATAAATTTGTGACCCACCATACATAAAAATACATAAGCTCATATATGTCTATTTCCCATTCACAGTGTTACATATGACCTTTAAGATGTTATTATTAAGATAGCTATATGTGATGACTTACCCCGAAAGGGGGGACTTTGCAGATGTTATCAATTTTGAGTTTATCATTTCATCTGTTACAGCATTTGCTATGCTTTAAAATGACACCTTATTTGTCGAAATTGATCAAGGCAATCAAATTTAATAACAGAAAATCTGCTGGAAATTCTTATTATTTTCTTTATTTTTTGCTACCTATTTTCACCGGTATCTCTAACAGTGTTCTGTCGCAAAGTCCCCCTTATCGGGTTGAGTCATCACATATATTTTTATGCTCTCTAAATGTAAAAAGAGTGAAACACGAATGAATCCCAATTCACTTGTAAAAGAGTGCGAACCACTAAAAAACAGCGGCATGCGCTATTTAATCCATTCATAAAAGAGAGAATTGGGATTCGCTCGTTTTTTCACTCTTTTTACATTTAGAGAGTAGTGCACATTGCAGAGGGGAGCTCATTGACTTGGGAATTGTCTTTAAAATATTCGTTCAAAACTGAATTAAACTGTTGACTTTAAAGTGTTTTCTTAGATCAAAATAAAAATTCAACCTGGCTCACACTGTGACAAATCCACAACAAAGGGTGACGAATGTGAGTCATGGAGGTACAGTTATTGTCTAGTTATGACAACGACCACTGACGAAATCACAACAGTGAGGAAAAAATTGCAATGACTTATGTTGATGGTGGATCATTTACAAGTATTTACCAAAGGTTTTCGTCCTTTCCTGTTTTGCTTATGATGAATGTTTTTACCGCCGTTTTCCCCACTTAACCCCCTTTTTAGGTTTTTTAATCGTTAACCTAAATCGGTCATCGTTATAGTGTGACCCAGGCTTGCTGGGTTACTGTTACCATAGATTACAACCATTACTCAGATGTAATACACCATGGTAATACTTTTTTCTATATTGTGCCAGCATATACAGATTGTCCCAATATTAATGCAACGAGCAAATACAAAATATTAAAAACAGATTAAATCATAGTAATTTATGTTTTTCAAAAGTGGAGTAATTACTTTACACCATGTTTTTTGTCCTGTTTAATTTTACCATTCCAGTACAAAGATATGAAGAATTAAAGAAAGCCCTTTATATCTAATTTGGTCCGATTTGTGAGATTAGACTTCCAGCTAAAGGAATGCAAATTTTGAAATGAGGAGAACATGACGGTTGTCTGCAACTAACTAGAGCACAGTCAATCCATACAAATCTTACCTATCCAGTACTCAACATAAAGTGATATGTTAAGTTGATCTTTAACTGAAACATGTCAAAATTTTCAAATTAAAGTACAAATCTTCGTGAAACTCCATGTTCCTTGAATCTGGTTCTTCTGGTATGACAATTTGGTAGTTTAGGATACAATTTCTACCAAAAGAATCGACAAAAAGTATCGTTATGAAAGATGTCAACCAATAATACTGTTGTTCACAAGTCTTTTACAGAAACCAAGGAAAAAATGAAGACAAATACGTTTAAGAACTCAAGCAAGTTAGTGCTTCATCTGGCCATGAAGGGGACGCAACAGGTTGACTCAACCAGACGAAACAACCTGCTTAATATCAGCAGATTTTCATCCAAAATTTGATCTTTATGTCATGAAATGATATCAAGGGATGCTTCTTTTAACCATGTGATGTTTTTAGAAATTTCCATTCCACGTGTGCTCCATTACGCCACTAATGGTGAATCTTTACATATTAACTAATCGGACCATCAAGATTTTTCGGGTCTTTACAAAATGTGCTATAACTTTTGATTCAGAAATCCAAATTAAACAAAACAAACATCTTGTAAAAGCCAATGGTCTACTCTATTATATGATAATAACGCTTGTTCAAAGTTATAGGCTCTGTTTTCTCTAAAGAAAAGTTCAAAGTTCGTCGCGTTTTTATTGGGACACCTTGATATAGCAGACATTATGACCTTATTCAGGACAGGATAAATTAAATGTGGGGTTTTCCATTATGTACCACAGTGGCTAATTAGGTATTTAGGGTTTTGAATATTTATTGGGGTGTAACTTGTTTTCTTTTTATGGAGATTGTATTTGCTTGTTTTTTATGAACTATTACTATTGTGGTATATGTCGGAATTTTTTTACTTTGATGAGTGCATTTTAAGGGTTTGTAGCTGTTAAATTATTGCAGTTTTTAGTGTTCATGTGTATATACTTGTATGTGTAACTTGTTGGACTTTGTTTTGGAATTTTTCATTTTATGGGCCTACAATGAAAATATCTAAAACCAAATTTAAATTAGATGAAATTTACAATAAGAAATAGAAATTCACATTAGGCTTTCTATAGATCTCAGATGAAGCAGCACAACGACTTGAATCAAGTCTACCTTAAAGATACCTATAATCATGATAATACATGTAAAACATCGATTGTTTACGAGGCGCCTTTCTTTATATCTTCAGTATATCACTTTCATAGGTATATGAAACATTTCCCCAAAATGTGATAAATTTTTATTAAGATATTTCATATTGAAAGTGGTAAAAGTGCTTAAATTATCTATACATCAGAAATGTGATACGATTATACAATATTATTGTATCGATTACACAATTTTTATCACATGTTTGATGCAAAACGATACATTAACCATCCCATCTGTTGTCGGCAATCTGTCACATAATAGTTTGAATTATTTTAACTTTAGGCAATAAAAAACAAACATGCTATATACTAAAAATTACTCTTATCTGACGTTGTTTTCTAGAAGTATAAAAATATCATATATCAGATTGAGTATTAAATTTTGCAGTTACGTTTAGTTGCAATTGGTTGTTTGAATTAGTTATTGAACTTACTGTTGTGTGTAAATTCTGGGTACATTCTATACACAAGTTGTTTCTATATAACATGCACTTAGTTTCTGTTTCTATAAAATATGCACTTAGACAAATAGAAGATTAGTATTATTTTGGATAATGTGTCTTTAAATAGAGTTTCTTCCACCAAATTTCTAGGTGTTGTAACTTTAAAAAATTGACATGGAAAAACCATATTGATGCAATATCAAAAAACGATATCTAGACACATTGGAATGTTAACAAAGTTGAAATACTATGTACCGTGACACATATTGCATTCTCTGTACTGTACTCTTGTTTTACCTTACATAAATTATGGTATTCTAATTTGGGGAAATACTTATAAGATATATCTAAATAAAATTCATAAATTACAAAATTGGGCTGTAAGAACAATCTCGCTTGAGCATTATAGATGCCATGCTAATCCGCTCTTCAAAAAGAACACACTTTGTATGATAATTATAAATTGGATCTTGGTGTGTTTATTTATTACCAAAAACATTTATAAATTATTATCGTAAGCACAAACAAAATCATAATTATACTACAGTAAATGCCCGAAATTATAGCATCCATAACTGAAATGTTTTCCTGATACATCAATTCGAACATCTGGTCCAGGTCTATGGAATTTTCTGGATAAAAAACAAAACAATCTAAAACTGCCGAAGAATTTCGATATAAGTTTAAAACTAACCTTTTAGAAACATACACTTGAGCTTTGTGATATTTACAAATTCAACAATGGTTCAATTATATAATCTGTTTTGAAGTTTTGGGTATGTCTTGTCTTTTGTGCGTCGAATTTGTGTGTGTTTACTCTCTCCTAGTATTGTGCTATTAGGCCCTACTTTGGGGATGGCCGATTCAGGCCAATTTTGGCCTTTTGCCATCTCCTCAATATCATTCTTTTGTTGTATTTATTAATAATTTTATTTGTTCTTGCTCTGTTCAGTGTATTTGAGTGTGATATAAGAATAAATTAATATGATATGATATGATGATATATTCGTTTCTTTCTTTTCGTTTCTGTTTCTATTTTTTCTTTTTCAATTTAAGAAATATAAGACACAGAAAATATGTTGATTATAATGTTAAAGGAAAAGAATGAGGAGAAATTTCATTTATTTTTGCAGTTATTCCTTTAACCCTCTTCCACCTAAGGGGTGGGGCTGATTACCACTTCCAACTATCCCCACCCATAACGGATTGTCGCCGTATGTCCTGGAACGCAAACAATGTGACCCCGGGCATTTAACTAATTG
>JXSR01S001113.1:95806-109304 GCA_000969725.1 Ophiothrix spiculata | reverse complement strand
AGTTCTGATCTCGTATACTAGTGTGTATCGTTAAAGCTTTATATCCTTGTACCTATATTCAGTTCATCTATCTCCCAACTTTATATATATATAGTATATTAGATAGATGGTTGCAGCAGGAATGCTCCTGAACTATGGGTTGTCTCGTATAATACTGTTTATATGTTTGTGTTGTACCGGAACCTTCTGCCACGGTATTTGGTTATTAAAAAAAAACTCTCGGTTTATCTGAGAGGCCGAATAGCTCAGTGGTAGAGCGCTCGCGCTGCAAGCGAGAGGTCCCGGGTTCGAGTCCCTGTTCGGCCAGGATTATTTTCTAATTAAATGAAATCCTGGCCTGTTTGTGATTTGTCTTATTGTTATTAATGTTCTAGTGTACGATGCGTATTTCTCCATTTCTTTATAAGGTGTCAACCTTCTACTTGGTCATTTGTCAAGGGAAATTAATCATTACATTACATTACATTACATTATATTACATTGAAAACCGCTAAGTACCGATAGATTTTGATATTGCAATCAAACTAAGCGATAAGCATTTAAAATACACCCGGGGGGCACTCAAGTATAATGTTGCAGGCATAGCGTGACCACAGTTTAAAAAAAAAAAAAAAACCTAAAGGGTGGAGAGTTATGAAGCCAAAATATACCCTTTTACCCTATTCACACCGAAATCGGGATTTATCCAATACTGTTTTCACACTAGGGTTTGAAAAAGTACCCTATTTCTTGAAAATTGCCCTAAAATTGGCGTTTTTGATACCCTAAATTGTGTCACATGATTCACCCTTCAGTCCTTAAAAACAACCCTAATCCACCTTTTTATGGTAACACTATGCCTGCAACATTATATTTGAGTGTCCCTCTCCCCGGGAAAATACTGCATATGTGTACCGCCGCGGCAAAAGGGTCCAGTTGTCGGCTCGTACATGTTGCTCCTTGTAGCATATCTAATGTATGGTATTTGTATACATCAGATATGCTACAATGAGCTACATGTAGGATTCTGATTCTGATTCTGATTCTGTTTTATTTCCTGAAAATTTAGGAGTCGACAACTGGACCCTTTTGCCGCGACGGTACACATATTACTATTTTTACACTACAGATGTGTATCTTTACTTGAAGTATGAAAGGGTGATCTTATCTTTAATATAGTAAGCTTGCCTTTGGCATGCCATTGATAATATTTTCTCGACCTGTTATGACTAGCTAAAAGCTTTTCGTTTCTTTTCTGACGTTTCTATGCTATAGTTGCATAAAGCAGTTGATGAATAAAATGGTAATTACCAAAGATTGGGGGGATTGTGGTCTGTTATATTCAAACTGAAATTTCTCTTCAAAGATCTTACTCGAAATACGCAAAAAAAAAAGCAAAACATGCATTTTAAGGGTTAACATAAGTAGATTGATGCTTACCGTCGATTAGCGAATTTATTCCAAGGGTTGACTCATTGAAAATGTATATTAGCATTTTGTTTGTTTGTTTGTTATTTTTCTGAAGATCTAAATATCATAATTTAATGTGGATTATAAACAAAGCAGGAACATATTGATTTCCAATATATCCTGATAGTTTCTGTCCTAAATGTGGTATATAAAGGTACTTAATACTTTAAGGGTGGACATATTCAAAATAAATGATAACATTCTATCTAAGGTATAAGACAGATTTGTAAAACGTGCGTTACTAGAAAATGTTTTATAACGAAGAACTTTAAATATCCGCAAATCTGAAAATAACAATATAATTTATTTATATTATAACAACGTTAGAATAAAAATAAAACGTTATTTCATCCCAAAATGTAAACACTAGTTACATTAGCATAGTTGCATTTTCTGAGATCATTAAGAGGAAATCTTATTGAATATCAGGTTTAGTGCATCTGAAATATAAATGTTAAGGTGCTATCATCGTATGCTCTTGGTTGTTTATTGATTATTGACTCTCCCTCTTTCTCCCTTGAAGTAAACCTGAAGAAAATTATGATCAGGATTTTCTTCAAAATACCAATGCAACATAATACGATGTTATGATATTGTATCAGGTAGAATTGCAATGACCTGTTCTCATAAACAATTCATTAATAAAGAAAGATTATTTAAATAATATACGTAAATAATATTTTACTCAGCGTGCTTAGTTATATGGCAGGAGAGAGACGAGAACACAAAGTATTTAATTTAAGATAATCCACCCTCAGCATGCTTAAATTACCTTCTATTTTTATTTTTTATGCTCGATACTAGGTCATGTCTGTTCTCATAACATTTCATGAGTTGAAAACACATTAGATAGCACATTAGCCTGCTCACAGGCTTATTTCTACAACATTATAGGCAATTTTGGAATGAATCATTCTAGTAACTGTCGATTCAGCAAATGTGACCTTGACTGATTACCGTATCTTAAGCGATGCAAGCATAATCCATTCATGTGATAAAGTACATTCATGTGGTGCGGTGATATCAATATGAAACTGCACCATTTTTACGAAGGTTGTCATTCATCAAGGTAGTGAACAAAAATTGAGAAAGTAATAAATGACCAGATGAATAGATGTTTTACTTTCTCACCATTTTTCTTGATTGATTACTCTCAGTAGTGTTTCTAAGAGCCAGACAAAACAATGAAATGCAGTCCTTGATGAATTGAAATTATATACATGTAAAATATAGATTATTAGAAGATTATTAAATACCCATTTTATAAGAACACACACCCAATACTCCAACATTCCCCACAAACACAACCAAACGGATAATTTAAAAAGCACCAATATAATACTATGCTTTTTATTGCATGTGCTTCTTTACGGTGCATGTATCTATTCATGTTTGCATCCATTTCTTACTCATGAGATTTGAGGAAAAATGTGACAAGTTCGTTGAAGTAAATAAGACAAACTGCTAAAACAACATCTACCTGTTACAGTTGCATTATATATGAGACTTGCAGTGAAACCCACGGAAATTAACTTAGATCATTTTGTAATATCAATTTGTTATTTATTCTTGCTCTTATACTGAACATACATAACTGTTCTTTTATTTAGAGTACCTTTTGAAAATACGATTCTTAGAGATAGGCTTTGAATTATTCAGTTAGCGTCGCAGTTTAGCCTCTAGCTTAATCTTTGATATGCTTATATATTTTGCGATGTGAATCTGCTCACATTCACATATTTATCAGATTTAACATCAATGGTTGGTAATAAACACGTTTTAAATCTTTTTTGTACATAGAAAAATGTTTATAAACATAGCGACGACTGCATCTAATGAAAGAATGTTTACCTGTTACGGCCTAAGCATGCTTTCAAGACTGGAAAATTAACCCTCGGCAATAAAACAGTGATGTAAATAAAAAAAAAAAGGAACAAACTTATAGCTTATGTGCCATTAAAATTGCTTTTTAAATATCAGAATGTGATCTTGCATTCCAGTTTCAAATTATAGATTTCAGGGTAAAGGAAGCGTTTTGTATCTTAAATCGATTAGAATTTGACATTTTCAAGCAAGTGCAAAAGCAGATGTGACATTAAATGTCATCAGCGTAATAAATAGGTATTAGTCTTAGTGCTGAAAATACTATAAAACAAAAACGCTAGTATCACTTGCTACTTTGTGACGAACATTTTATGGGAATATAATGATAACATACAGTGGCAAAGAAGTTTGCTGCGATTAAGATTAAGGAAAAGGTCCTATATGACGTCATAATTATGTAACGCTTAGCCTTACCCTGTTCTCATGATTTTTGACTCGGTCAATGGAAAGAGAAAACCCACATTATGGTAAAAACAATTGGGTATGTCAATTTCAAGTTCACCTGGATGTAATGATGGAAACCAACCGTCTCTTTTCGGAAACGGTGTACTAGTATTAGAAAAGGCTTAGGTCGGTCGGTCGGTCGGTCCTTACGCTTCCGTTATGGCTGACAGCTCGTAACCTCGATGATGGCTCGCCATTTCTGTCTGTCGGCAGCAAGTTGATAGATCCCTGGACTCGGATGACCAACTATGAACTTAACTTAGCTATCATTAGATAGGTATGGTCCTCCCCTATCCAATGATACAAAGATCACACAAATCGGCCAAGGCGTTACGTAATTATGACGTCATAAAGCTAGTTCGGATCGGAAAATCGAGATTTTTGTAAAATGGCCTCCAAAATTAAAATTTTGCTATAAAAGTTTTGCTATAAAATGACCGATTTTTACCGGATTTTTTGCTAATAAAGAAGGGAAATGATAATTCTAATATGCCCTGTAAGTTTCAGCTTCAAAGAATGCATATATTTTTTTAAAATGGCGACTTAAAATTTGCCGGGGATTCACCCCCCCCTAATTTTTTCATCAAAATGACCGCAAAGCATGTAAAAGAGATAACCCAAATGCCTGGGGTCGGTTGCTTCTGCGTTTGTATACAGCGGGGAAAAAACCTTTAGGGGGATTGCAACAACCCCCCCCCCCCCCCTGGGGTAGACGAGGGTTAAAAGGCAACATAATTATTGAATCCCGAGCACATTTTAAAAGCGTTGTGCCTAAGACATATTCATGTCTCTTTTGCAGTATGCTACAGAATTAAAATGTTGAAATCTATGCAATTGACAATATAAGACTGATCTGTTATCTGTGATTGGTAGGGCTTACGTAAAAGTATCTACTGATGTGTAACAATATTGTGTTTTTAAACTAAGTGATAAAAGATACAACCTTAAAGCATCTGGCTTAAAAGCGTATATAAAGTTTAGGCAACAATAAGTGAGCGTTTTAGTTTAATTTCTAGTAGCATCGCAAAATAAAGGATATTGTCAATTGATCAATTTGAGCCCCGTGGTCTCAAAGTGAAACTAGAGACCGAAATAAGGATATTAAATTGTACATTGTACGTTTATTGTTTTCATTTCGCTTTTTTCCTTATTGTTATTCGAATTGAAATTGACATGCATGCAATTCCTGTTTTCGTGCTAGCGGGAATTTAACATAATTTGAAGTTTGCTTTCTCTTTAATAGAGAGTGCATGTCAAACATCTACCAAATATCAAAAATATGAAAGTTTGTTCATCAAATTTTGACACTTCAGCGGTTATGTTTTTTGTTATTGTCGTAATTTTAAAGTTATTTTATTTTATAAACAAAACCGTGTATTTGCACTAAATCTACATAGTTTTATAATCTGCTTTGGAAAGCTAACAATAGCTAATCAGTAGCAAAACGAAATCAAGTAAAGGTATACAAAATTACTTATGATCAAGCTTTAAAATGAATTTGACAACAAAAATGATTATATACTATTATACAATTACATTTTTAAATGGAGTTATATCACCCTGCTATTCCTACAACACCCTGATCACAACCAGCTAAAATAGAAAACAGTTACTAATAAAGTAATGATGTATCTAGGAATACTAGTAATTCAATCAACTTTAAATCAATCTATGCAGTTGATAATTTGCTTAAGTACGTTTTCTTATTGAGTTCTTATCTAATGAAGGTATCACGTATCATATTGAAATACATGTAATTCAATGTGCGGAAACATACATATGAAAAAAAAGTTATTTTTATTGGTTACACAGTTACCTTTATTAATTATCTGTATGGCAAAAACAGCTGATAGCAAGATCACTTGAATGACATGTAATGAGGTACTAATCCATTTAAAATGTACACCAAGTAAAGTTAAAACTTGTTTCCTGATTTCCAATGTTTTGGATAAACTAAAAACTTTTTAATAAATGCTGATATGAGTACATTTCTTCATCAAAAAGGACAATGGCACGTTCCAAATTATATATCAATATTGCCTTGAATAGTCTATCAAAATATTTTCATGATTAACATACCCTGTTACCTCGATCATAAGAACATGTTACCTTGATCATAAGAACCCATTCAAATCGAGACATGCCAAACAGTTACTGTTTTGGAAACACAAAATATGAAAGTACTTGCAGATCTGGTGAATAATATTTAACAAGTTAACAGGAGGACCTTTATAATTTTTCACCACATCAGGATTTGAAGTGGAGCTGAGGGGGCTCTTATGATCAAGATTATAGGGTAGATTAAAACCATTTTATTTCGTTTGAACTGTCAATTACAGACTAGAAGCTACAATCTTAAAGGTCTCAAGCCAACACATAATTGTGTGTTTTTAGATCAAAAATGCATTTGATTTAGATGTCTACTAATTATTTTGTAATTTTTCACATAAACAAAAGGAAAATAAAATATACTTTAGTCCAATATTATTACATTATATTATATGCAACCCAATAGAAACTGCCCGAATGATGCTACTCGGGTTTTGAAATACATTTATATCGATTATCAAAGCAGTTTCGGTCATTGAAATACATGTATATCGATATCCAAACCAGTATACGTTATTCATACGTATCGTGATGTGTAGCTCTAAAGATGGAACATAGTGATGCAGACATTTCCGGTCGATTTTTTCAGAAATACAAACAATTTCAATATAAAATAAAAATGTGGTTAAAGGGAATTATCCCCTATACCTGCTATGTCTGTTTTAACTATCCAAATCATAAAATAACCCCTAAGGATGCAGCTTAAGGTATTTGCAACTAACCGGCTTGTTAGACGAGGGCAGTTTTGATTAAGAAATTATAATTTCTTTTTATGATATGAGATTATACAGGTATTATATACTAGACATTGATACCGACAAGAACGTTTTTAAATAGTGCATATCGTATTTATATAACAACATTGCAATGAACTTTAAGAATGATAATACGTAATTTTATCCCAGAATGTATATTATACATGAGTTACATTAGTTTAATAATGTTTCTTCTTGGCAGCACTTAACATCTGTTACTCATCACTTTTAAGCTATTTTACATTTACTGATTGAAGACACATTACTGTATTGTCTTACGGCATTGTCTGTGATTATGAAGTGGAAAATTACGTAACAGATTTTGGGAGTTGTATGCATTATTATTTACATGCTTTGAACTGTTACATATTAGATATTTATACATGATTTTTATACATACATGCTATCCCAATTGACAAAATGTTAACAAAAAATTGTTGGTTAGGATTTTTAAAAAATTCCGATTCATATAAACATTTACAAGAAACAGTTATTTTATTCTAATACAACATTCATTCAATTAATCCACGTTGCATAAATGAGGGATGTTTTATAAATCGAATAATAGATGATGGCACACTTCATGAGGTGGAAACATATTAGCCTGCTTTCGGGCTATTGTTTTGAAAATCAAAAGCAATAAGGATGGAAACAATTTAGTAACTGTCGATTAAGCGAATACGACTAATTTCCTTGTGAGTCTTGTGTCTTATTATATGATATGGTGCATTCATGTGCTTCTCTAAACATGTACTCGATGGTTATAAAGAGTTTGAAAGCAGTTGATAGATTGCACTTTTGAATATGCATGATTTGCATAGCCTTCATTTAAAAAAATGGAATACAAACTTTCCAAATTTACAGGAAAATCACAAAACCACATGGCGATAAAGAAATCATCAAAAAAGTGAAGCAAGTCGTAAACCGTTTCCTATAGGTGACATTGCACATACTGGCATTGGATTTGAGTTGTCCAATTAGCTTCTGAAGCCATGCAGATGCCCACCCAGATATAATCATGTGCCTTAGAATGAATATAACAATAACACATTCTTCTCCTTAAGTGTCCAAAATAACCAAATACAAAATGCAATATATATCGAAATAGCATCATGAAGCAGAATACGTGATTTCCCAAACTACTAACTAATCAATTTTAAAGATTCCCAATCTCCTTATGCTTCTGCAAATCAGAGCATGTTTTCAAGTACAAAGAATGGTGGACGCAACAATTAAAATATAGGCGTCATGATGATTTTTTTACGATACATGTATCGATCCATGTTTGCATCTATATAGACTGGATCCACCAGTCGCCAAATGGGGGCGCCCTCACTACCTGTTGTTTAGGCCAGCACAGTGAAGGGCGTGCGCAGTTTTTGTAAGACTGATGGACTGAGCCTAGTTTGCTTCCATATGTTTGCCACGAAGGTTGTTGAAAAACTGTTGATAAATAAGAATATTCTGTTTGTGCTAGCAAGTTAAAATACAAATCACGTAGAGACATAAACATAATATCTGTAAAAAAATATTTGTTACAGATACATAATACATGACACTTGCAGAAAACCCCCCAGGATAGACTTAGTTTATGTTGTAATAACATCATGCTATTTATTCTCATTTGTGTAGTACATGTACTACATGTAACTGCTCTTATACAGTACCTGTTGAAATGCAGGAAATCCAGATTTGAATTATTCGGGTAGTGTGGTAGTGTAGCCTGTAGCTGAAATCTTTACTATGTATTTTATTTTTGCGATGTAAATGTACACATATGTTTATCCCTTTTGTAAGGCAGACAATAAACACGGTTTGTATCATTTTTGCAAATAGAAATTAATCAAGTGAAGATTGCGAATGGAAGAATGACAATTATTATTGATTAAACGGCCTAAAAATTCTATCAGTATGGGTAGATTTTAACCCTGTACCTTTAAACAAATTGTATAAATGAAATAAATGAACAAACTAACGTACGTGCTTTTATTAGAATTACCTTTTAGAAACAAGAATCTAATTCTGCATTACTGCTGATGTCTGACCATCCGCCACAAACCTCTAATAAAGTTGGCATTTGTCAATTTGAGATATGGAGCAAAATATAATATTTAAACGGCGTATGTTGACAAAAGTGAGACTTATACATAATTTTAAATGATAATGCTTTTCTTGAACTATTAACATCGCTTTTCTTTTACACCTCAAAATATTTAAAAAGAGTTACTTTATCGAGATGTAGTTGATTTAGAGAGTACACTAAATGAAAACGTCAAACTAATTTTCTCGATTTTACATATTCTTACTTAATATCAAATATTTAAGACAACCCTAATTACAAAACTGAAAACTATGCTCTATTCAAATATGAAATAAAACGAAATTGACCAGGGACCGGCTTTACTGGAAGTTTGAGTTGACTGGTCACACATAGATTTCAGAGACAGAAGTATTAGCAATCGTTAGTTTAAAGCACGCGTTAAGAGCAGATGTGACATCAAATGTCACATCAATGTAATGTGTCTTAAGGTATGAGACTCACTTCTGTAAATTACACTCTACTATATTTCTGTTTCTTTTCTTGCCGAATCATAAGTACAGTATGATATTTATGTATTGCGTAATATTTGTCTTAAATTTGTTCTGTTTAATTTACCGTATTACGCAATTAGTAGACGTCGTTTGCAATCTGACTTAAAAATACAATATCCCTTTTCTAAGTGAATCCCAAGTACATTCTAAATATGTGTAGTGCTTATTTGAAGACTGGCAAAAGATCTATGGAATTTACAATATATACTGATCTATTAGCTACAACTTGTGGGGTTTACGTAGTTAATAAATTCTACGGATGTGTAATTTGGTTTGCTTGTTTGTTTCTTTGCTAGCTTTTTTATTATATGGTAAAAAGATACTACTTAAAAATCATCTGATATAAGAGCGTATATAAAGTCACAGAAACAACAAGTGAGCGTGTTATTTTCTACTAGATATAGTAGCACCGCAAAATAATGGAAATTGTCTATTGCTTATATCGAGCCCCGTGGTCCTAAAATGAAACTGGAGACCGAAAATAAGGATATTAGATTGTACACTACACTTTTATTTCTTTTATTTCTCTTCTTTCCTTATTATTCCTCGTATCGAAATTGAACTGTCTGCCTTTGCTTATTCTTTTTGTCATGCTAGCGGGAATTTAATATAACTTGAAGTTTACATTATTTAAGAGAGTACATGTCAAACATCTACCAACTATCAATATCATCATATTTTGACATTTAAGGGGATATGTCTGGCAATATTTTTCCTTTTCAAGTTATTTTTATTTTTAAACAAAACTGTGTATTTGTATCAAACGGCAACATAATAGTCTTACATATTTCTAAGGCTAAATCTTATCAGAAGCAATGGACATTTAAACAAAATTTTACCGAAGTTACTTAAAATCAAACTATTAAAGGACATACAGGGTGTCCAAAAATTAACTCCCCATTTTTAAAACCTTATAACTTTAAAACCAGGATTCGCATGGCAACTATAGGCATGTGTATTGATTGAGGAAACTTGTAGAATTAATTTGGTACCAAACATGATATAATTGCTACTTTTGAAAATCATTTTCAACGTAAATTACGTCGAACGTAAAAAACCTACTTTTATACTCAGAAGAAAAACAAATGTGCGAGTCACATGTAGAGGAGGGAGCAATCTTTGAAGACAGGAGAATTATTCATGATCATTTTAATGACTAATTCAGCGAAACAGCTTTTACAATGTTAATACAAAGATTTTTGATTGTGGTTTTGTCTTAATAATTACATAATGCTCATTAAAATGGTTTTAATTTGTCAAAGTGTAACTCTCGCATTATGGTCATCTTTAAATGGTACACAAAAGCATTACTCCTTATTACACATTCAAAGTTACACTCACAAGGACATATCGAATTACCTCCTTCTTACTCAGATTAAGCTGCCTAGTATTTAGAATTTTTAGAATATGTTCTAGATGGCCTCCTTGGAGATTTCAAAAAAAAATTTTTACTCTAAAGACAAAGCTCTGGACGTTTGTGCATGCGTTCTTCTTGATCTTCCTATTTTCACTGATGATGTTCGGTTTCAGGTCAGGAGTAGTCCATGGTTTTGGGATGTACTGTCCTTCAGATAACCCAAAAAGTAATCGAGCGGACTTAAACCATGGGAATGAAAGGGCCAGGGTTTCTTTGTCTTGAGCAATATGATTGTTCATGAAAAATTTAATTAAATAAAGCCATTCTAAACCGTTTAGCTGTATGAGGCCTCATGTCGTCATAGTGAAGTGGCAGAAGAGTATCAACACTGTATGGTATATTGGCTCAACCACTTTGAACTTTCAAACCTTCTTGCCATCTTAGAAGTTTACTGATTGCATCATGTTTGGTACCAAATTAATTCTACAAGTTTCCTCTATCAATACACATGTCTATAGTTGCCATGCGAATCCTGGTTTTAAAGTTATAAGCAATTAAAAATGGGGAGTTAATTTTTGGACACCCTGTATATCATCCTGCTATTACAATAACGTTTTAAATGTAAGCATAAATAACACCCTGATCACAATCAAGCAAAAAATGTAAACAGTTACCATTCATGTAAAGCACATAATTATAATAAGCAATAAAGGTTCTGGAAATACTAGAATTACTAGAATCAGGTTGATTTTTATTCACAAATTACTTAAAATTCAACTTTCAAAGGACTTATATAGAGGGTAAAAATGACTCTCAAGAGTCAGCTTGTCCCAATGTAAATGCAACCAGCAAATAATAAATGTTAAACAATAGTTGACAAAAGATTATATCATAGTAATATATGTTTTTTTAAAGTGGAGTAATTACTCTACAACATGCTTTTTGTCCCATTTCATTTTACCACTCTCGCCAAAGATATGAAGCATTTAAGAAAGCCCTTTAAATCTACTTTAGTCCGATTTGTAAGTTTGCACTTCCAGCTAAAGAAATGCAAACTTGGAATGAAGAGAACTCTGCAACCAATAAGACCACAATCAATCCAACCCAATCTTACCCGTACCTAACATTAAGTGATATTTTAAGTTAATTCTTAATTTAAATAGGTCAAAATTTTCAATTAAAGTACGGAACTTCCGGATACTCTCATATTCCTTGAATCTGTTACTTCTGGTGCGACAATCGGGTTTAGGATACAATTTCCTACCAAAGAGTTGAAAATAAAGGATTCAAATGACAGATGTCAACCAATAATAAATCTTAAACCGAAAATACGGAAGAAAACGGAAGACAAAGGAGTTAAAAGAACTCAAGTAAGTTAATGATTCATCTTGGCCCGTCAAGGGGACGCAACCGGTTGACTAAACCAGACGCAATAACCTGCTTTATATCAGCAGATCATCACTAAATTGAGTCTTTATGTTATGAAAGTGGTTCAAGGGATGATTATCCTAATCAGGTGATGTTTTTAGCCATTTCCATTCAACTTGTGCCCAATGACGTCACCAGAGGTGAATCTTTACAGATTAACAAATCAGACCATCAAGATTTTTGGGGTCTTTACAAAATGTGCAATAACTTTTGATTCAGAGATCCAAGTTAAACAAAACAAAAATCCTGTAAAATCTAATGGTCTACTCTACAATATTATTGTAACGTTTGCTCATCATTATGCTCTGTTCTCTCAAAATGAAAGTTCAAAGTTCGTTCGTTTATTGGGACACCCTGTATATCGTTTTGTTATTACAATGTCATCCTGCTATTACAATAACATTATGCATGTATAAATGACACCCTAATTACAACCAGTTACCAATCAAGTAAAGCACCTAGTTACAATAAGTTTCTAGAAATACTATCAGCTTGATTTTTAAATCAAATTAAATTGAATTTATCAGTTTATATTTTATTTCCTTAAGCACGATATATTTTCGTAATTCCTAATCTAATGAAGATATCACTATCAGATTAAAGTGATGCAATCCAATTTACAGAAACATTAAAAAAGTTATAATCTATAATTTGAGTAGATACGTAAATTGATATCTGTATTACATAAACAGTTGATAGCATGATTGGTTAAATGACATGTAATGAGGTACTAATTCAGTTGAAATATATGTTAACCTTTTTCCTGATTTACAAAATTATTAATACATTAAATATTTGTTATTGATACTGTAACCAGTTCAGAATTGTAATCATGTCATAATACATCGCTGCCTAGAACATGTTCCGTTTTTATTTATATGCGACCACAAAAACGTAATATGGGAGTATCCCCTCTTCACCAAGCCGTTAGACAAATGTAGTTAGCAGTTTTGATATTTAAAAAATGATAAATTCTTTTTAAAGATATATGATACACAAGGTAAAATAAATTCTTGGAAACTGATAAAATCAGAAATAAAATCCAAATCAGATGGTATAATAACAACATTGTAATGATACATCTAGAAAAATATTATATGTAATTCTATCCATAAATAGATAAATATGTTACATTAGCATCGCATTCTTCGCAGGCAGCGCTTTATATCTGTCACTCATCAGCGTGAAGTTAATTTACTTTTAGCGATGCTTCTTTTACAGAAGAAATGTTTTTGTATTTAATATTCAAATTCTCGTCTGTATCAGATCCAGCAAATTTGAGCTGAATTGACATGCATTGTTCTAAATTTTCTTTGGGTTCCCACTTAAACGTTTTGAAATAAGTGTTGGTGAAGATCATCGTTAAAAATTCCAGTACAAATTATATTCTCGGTGCAACAAACGAAGCGTATGTTGCGTTTGGCGTGTTTTATGGAAGTTCAACACGAATAATCACTTGTAATGTAATATTTGAAAAATA
>JXSR01S001113.1:73303-94947 GCA_000969725.1 Ophiothrix spiculata | reverse complement strand
TTTTCGTTTTAGGGTTTGTCAGACATGGTTAGATTGCTTTTGTTGAATGTCTATGACACGTTATGTAAACATAAAAACATATAGCTAATCAAATCGAAATCGTCACCTTTAATTCTTGTCAAGGAGAAAAAAAACCCTGTTTGAATCGGTAACAACTGTTTGAATCTGAGCTAAGATGTGGTACAGTTTTCTGTGTAATACTAATATTAATTTCAAAACTACATCCACCTGTGCAGCTTTATCTATGCTAAAGATTTGAATACCCATTACAAGAAAACCCCAACTCCAAGAACTCCCTTCAGCAACTAACAAGTTTACAAAATATAAATTCATGTTCATCATTTGCACACAATTCCCTATTAAACTAAGTGTTTTCACAATTCAAAGATCTATTTCTATGTCTATATCCCATTCATAGTGTCACATTTAACTTGTAGATGACACTATTAAGATATAGTTATATATACTGTCACAGTACATGCTGCAGATGGGAGCTCATGGAGTTGGAGTTTTCTTTTAGTGGCGTATTCATTTGAAGAAAGTGCAAAACATTTAATTTTCTGCAGCAGAATACTTTTGACTTTGTCTTTTCACAGAACATCATAATTTTCTTACAATTTGAAAGTTGAATTATACCTTAATAGTGAACGAGTCTCTTGGTTTTCCATAAATCGAATGATTAATAATGGCATATTTAATGAGGTGAAAACATATTAGCAAGCACATTAACCTGCTTATAGGCTGAAACATCATAAGCAATTTTGGAATAAATTCAGTAACTGTCGACTCAAAAGTATTTAAGTTTGAATGATTGTCTTCAGAGATGTATGCATGAAACATTTATATGTGATCTGGTGCATTCAGGTTTTACATAGAAGACTAAAAGTACTACAGTGGTTTCCGAGTGAAACTGCATTATTTCAGTTGATAGATCGATGTCTATAGTTGTGCACAAACCAAATGTGTGGTGCTCTGGCAAAATGAGCGGAAAGTCGCGATTTTCAAATTTAAGTTTATGATATATTTTAATTCTCTATAATCTAAGCCTTCGAATGATATATAATATGTCATACTTTCTTTCTACAATCTTCATTTAGAGATCGAAATACAAGGCAGTCCACTCAAAATCTGGCAGTAAAATATTATTGCAAGTCAATTTTAAAGTAACTGATTACAATAGTGTATAATAGCAAAACGCGATCAATTACCTGTGAATAATTGCACTTCCCGGCATAATTGACTTTCAAAACGCGAGGTATAGTTTCACACTTATGTATTAATGTGTTTTATGTCAAAAAACGAAATTTGATCTTTTCACCATATTTTTACTTTAGCAGCCATTTATTTATTCAAAATCTTCAATCGCGACTTTCCGCTCATTTTGCCAGAGCACCACTCAAATAGTTTTGGTCAAATAAGAAAGAATATGAAGAGAGTGGATACAGTACCTGAATTGTTTTTCTCTTGTTTGTTATAAAATTGGATTCATTGAGTCCAATACATAGATTTATTGGTCGAGCCATTAGTTGAGGAAAATATTGGGCGAGACGCAGTCGAGCCCAATATTTTTTCAACTCATGGCGAGACCAATAAATCTTTTATTGGACGAAAAACAGAATCAAATTGTAACATTATTATGTTATAGAATCATTGGGTCCGGATATCACTATACACACTTTTAAGGTTTAAGAGAAAATGAATCTTGATCGTGCACTTCTTTAAATAAAGCTTGACTATTTTCACTCCCATTCCTTTGCTGCGCTTTGTACTTTAAACGTCCTCACCCTCTATCAGGTTTTAGAATTCCTCCTTGTTTATTGGAGCAAATCTTGATGAAGTCGCCATTCTTATTCTACATCGCAGTAAAACAGATTTCGAAGACCACGTAGCCGGTACATGTACGATAAATGTCAACAACACATACAAGCACGGGGACCCACAAGCACGACCATTGACCACTGCTGCTAGACTTGTATACAGTCAGTTCATTTTGTGGTCATTCTATATTGAGTATCAGAACGTGCAAACAATTAACTAATCTGCACAGAGACTACGCATAGCCTCATTGCCATAGTTACACAAGTACAAACAATGCAACCAGTGTGTTGCATGTAATTTACGATAATACAGAGGTGAGAGTACAGTCCAAATATTGCAAACCTTGGATTTAAGAGTTTTAAAACTTGGATTCCAAAGTTCTTTAGACATGTTTAAAGACTTAGATATGCGTGGGTTTTTTTTTTGTGGTTTGTTTTTCTAAATTAGTTTATAGTGATATAGGACGGCAGATTTTTAGAGCATGATAATGAATATACTTGGTATGCATTTAATTTACAACATTTTACATTTAAAAAAATGTGAACGTCCATCTCAAACGAGTCGTAAATGCAGCAAACTTAATTTTACACTACAACGGATAGTGCATGTCAAGGTCGCAATTTGCCAAATTTGGTGTGTATTTTAATCCTTATAACGTATCTTTGAAAATATTTAAAATAGACAATGGCAAGAGGCTGCGTTTATGGTTAGTTTGGAATGGTCCTAAAATGTTTTTGCAGCCATCAACACGTATCCCGTTGTTATATATTATAACAATAATCTTTTGAAACTGGTTATATGATAAATTCAAACAAAAGAAGAGAAAAAAATAATAAATTATGTGAATATATTTCAAATTACAAAACTGGTATGCTTCAACAATTCGTGTCGATGCAGTGTCGGTGGAATTGTTGTTACTCGATCGAATTTAAAACATGATATCACCAATAACGATACATTCACAAATCCATGTTTCTATCCATATGTTATCCCAAAAGGTTGAGGACAAATTCTTGTGTGCTTGCAAGTTGATAAATAAAATCATGCGAAATTTGGTTTTGTTTACAATAACATCTTTTCAATACAGGTTCTACTTGCTCCATATACATAATGTAATACGTGACACTTGCAGTAAAACCCGGAGGGATGAGGGATATATGTAACAAATCTTATAATAACATCCTGCTATTTATTCTAACACTTCTTAACGCAATCACTGATCTTACACTGTAGTTGTTGTTTGAATTAATGCTGCATCTTTTACGAGCAAAACGAAATAACGTTATATTTACTGCCTATTTATACAGCCAGAATATTGTGGCCGTACATAAGGAATACGAGTCTCTAGATTATACATAAACCTTAAGTAGTGATTTCATTTCCATGAACAAGTTCAAAATGGCGCCAACAGATTACTTCAAAAAAGGTGACGCTAATTTTGTCTAAATTTTACAATTTCATAATGTTCGGAAAAATGTTTTTGTTCAGATTCGTATTTCCTCTGAACAACCGAAGTCAAGTTGACTTAAGATGCTAATAGTCTGGTTTTGAATTATTCAGTACGTACATGTATACTGCCTCCCCACGACAGAAGGAAGTATGGGACAGATTCATGTATTAGAGATATGAAGCAAAACTAAATTGTGTGTCTTTTTGAAAACTTTCCTTAAAATTGTCAAATCTTTTGCTGTTTATATTCTGCAGTTTAATTTATTCTATTATGTTACTCTTTGATCAATTAAGTTTTAATCCTCTTAAATCAATGAATAATTACTCATTTAGCATTTCCCATGCTTCCATTTGTCATGGGTTCTCAAAAATTCCCCTATTCAAAGCGTGTACAAAATGAAGGAAGCAAATTTTCAACTTGCAATTTTTTCAACTTCTGACCATCTAACCATGGTAAATTTATATTCAACATCAAGATATTTGTTTAAAGATGTTATTTATGCCAAAAAACACATTTAGAGAATCCTATACTTCCTTCTGTCATGGGCGGGCAGTATAGTAGAGTTCGCCACTAGTTTATAATCTTCGAACTAGTTTTTCGATGTAAATCTATTTATAAGAGTTTACACGTACTTGGCAATTTTAGTTTGTTACTTTGTATGGAAAATGTCTTATTAATAAGGAAATACCCTACCAGAGAAAATGTCACCATATAAAAAATGTGCGGTATAATGTAGACAACCCCTGTTTGATAAATGTTTAAAAAATCCATTTTTTCCTAAAGCCCGAGAACGATATTTAACTCTTCGTTAAATACAATTTTACTGTAAATAGATTTACATCAGAATTACCTTTTAAAGGCTTTTAGTTACATGTGTGATTCTGCATTACAGTTGCAAATTATAGATTTTGGAGTAGGAAAGTGTAACTTATCTTTAATCGATTAGCAATCGTCATTTTCAAGTAAACTTAATGTGCGAACAGAACTAAAGAACTGACAAAGCATGCAAAAAGAGCAGGTGGATGTGACATTAAATAATACTTATCACTAGTGTAAATAATATAGAATTCTTGGCCTATATTCATGAAACACCGCTAACTCTAGTTGGCTGCTAACCTATTGTATACCTGTTAAAATTTGACAGGTATACAAAGAGTTAGCAGCTATATAGAGTTAGCAGTGTTTAATAAATATAGACCCTGGTGTTTTTGCCTTTTTCTTGCCAAATCATGAAACGGTAGTACCATTTACGACGTTCTGATGAACACTTTATGCAAAGAAATTGATGAATTTAGGGAAAGAATGTTTGGATTTTTAAATAAAGACAAAGAATCTCTTTTATAAGTAACACATTTACCACAACTTAAAATGATTGTTTTTACAATTTCATTTAGTCCTAATATTTGCAGTTTCTGAACCGAACCAATTTGAAAATACATAGGTTCTCTGTATGTGTCTATTCATTTCGAACCAGCCGCTAATGCGGTTAACTTTATTTTGCATTAAAGTTAACTAAACTATATAATATATTAAGGCCTGATAATTTAACTATAACTATAGCAAAGTCTTAATCATAGGAATCTTAATCATTTCCAGCAAAATGTAACTTTGCAGACTTTAAGTGTCAACACAAAAAGGTTATTGTCATATGAATGTACATTTGCATGGGAGAGCAAACCAGGATAGATAATTTATCGAGTCTTTACAAGTAAGTGACTTAAAAGTCACTTACTTGTTTTATTTTTGTTTCGTACAAAAACATCCATCCATTACCGGCGACGATTAATAAAAAATTGTGTTGAAAAGATTTCTGTGTTTGTGACTGTAAGTTAATACCAACAAGCATAGAATATTTACCTGTGAAAAACAATATTTACCTTTTACAGATACATTAAACATGAGACTTGCAAAAAAACTCACAACAGGTAAAATCCTAGTTTAATTTATTGCAATATCTTATTTTTTATTCTCACTGTTGTACTTTTATCTGTTGAGAATGTAGAAAATCTGGCTTTGAATTATTCAGTTCATGCAGAAATGTCACCTGTAGCTTAATCTTTGATATGTATTTGGTTTTGCAAGGTAAACTAACACACGTGTTTATCAGGTTTATATTGTTGGTAATACACGTGTTTTGCATATATTTTGTACACAGACAAATGCCTTATAAATGAATCAAGCCCGATGCCTTTTACAAATTTGGATGTAACTTTGCAATCGAACATCCAATAACCAAATCAAGGTGTCATTTTAAAGGTTAGAATATAATCTTTCAGATGAGGCCAAACAATCCATTTTCATCACTTAAGGTTCCTTTCGATATGACGGGTTACATTTCAAGTACATTAAACTTACATGATGCATTTCTGAAATTTGCTGAGCACGCATAAAGATCAGATTGCATAATGGGCATCCGCTGAGTTAGATTTACTTTGATAAAGTAACTTTGACCAACCCCTTTACTAGCCGATTTATGAAAATGTTAGTATTATTTAGAGTGAAAGCTCGCTACTCTGTCGGTTCGCCACTTGTTTCTGTTATGTTTGGACAATCAAACCATTTTTTTAAATTCAGAACAGCGAGCGTTTTTAAAAATCAAACTGGCAAGATGTTTTTAAATTGAGGCTAGAGAACCTTTATAAATATTTGGACTAGCGCCTTGAATATCGATCCCTTATTTTCAGGCTAACGAGCCTTTTTGAGTAGTAGTAGTGTGCAAGTCCTTTTAGAAGACTTATCACATTTTGAAAACGTCAGCATTTATACAAGGTACATCACGTGATTTTCTATGATCTTAAAATCTATGTAACATTAATCACGTTTAGGAATTGCTGAAATATGTTAGACATTAGTCAAATTGCTCCTCACTGCGGATCCACGTGGCGCCCATTTTCTTCAAATCACGTCTTTATAAATATATAGATATCGAATATCGCTAAAACTGAAAAAAGGAAATATCATTATCACAGTGAAATAGATCAAGTATAACAAGAATGGAAATATAATTTTCACTATGAAATAGATCAAGTATAACTGTATCAGTTAATTCAAAAATATATCTTTTGAAATATTTATTGTTTTGATTTTGCTTCACAAATTTTACATCGGGAATGTTTTGAATCTCGCGAAAGGTTCCGCAAACCACAATTAGATCACTTGCATGCTAGTATCTTCTAAATAGAATCACAGTTTCACATAGATAATGGTCTAAATTTAGATTACTAAGAGAAAATAACATTTTTAAGAAGTAAACCACCTTTTGCTTCCTTTTTTTACACATTTTTTAATAAAAGGATGATCTAGATCTTAGCATCAGGTTACAGTTATCTTGCCTCTGGCATATTTTGTGGTAATAAACGTTTTTTGTCTGTTTAACTTTCATATCAGTTCACTATATCAAGTATGACAATTGAAACATAAAACTTGATTTTTATGGGTTTTTTTTTTCAAAAATTGAAATGCATCCGGGGAAAATGCAATAATCAATCATTCGATTATGTGAATAAACATGATTATTTCCCGCAAGCATTGAAAGATGAAGAATTGATTGGAAGAAATAGATTGGTCATTATAATGGTTAAGGGATGGAGCCTATGTTTGGATGTTAGGGTAAGGTGTGTGGAGGGTGTGTGGGGGTGTGTGTGTGTGTGTGTGTGTGTGTATAGGAAGCTGTACTTTTTTAAAGGTAAAAACGAAATCTGTCCAAATCTTTTTAGCGAAGTAAAATTTAAAATAGTTGGCTTTAATTATAACACTAAATTGAGTTTTTCCAATTATAAATAAGTGTTTTTAATGGACCAGTTAAAGACATGAAATTCCAAAGATTCCTGTTATATTCTTTGAAAGCACATTCTACAACAAAAATGGGTCTGTATGGCTCTGTATCGTCTTTCTACGCCAAACGTTATGTAATTATTGCGTCATTAAGTATCAGAAAATCCATTTTTGGCCACAAATGGACACAAATTCAAAATGTTGCTCTGAAAATGTTTAAATATTGTACTCTTATCTTGATATATTTTCTTCATGATGAATCAATTAATGTTTGCTTACATTGTTCTAGGTCAGATAGTGACCGTGGGTATTCATGTTATATGTTGTTCTGTTGCCAACTGGAATTAATGATGATGTTGTCTTAAAATGCTTCTGTTTGCAAGTTAATATACTAATCGCGTAGAAATACATTGACTGAAAATATTAACTGCGGGAAAACAACATCTTCCTGTTACGTTACAAATACATATATAACTCAATACACGAGGCTTGCACTAAAACCCACAGGGATTAACTTCAGGAAATATCTTGTAATAACGTCTGTTATTAATTCTCACAGTAGCGTAATTGCTCTAAATACAATACCCAGAAAGTTATAGAAACTTAGAATGAAAATTAGTACATTAACGTATCTCTTAGCCTTGTCTTTGTTGTATTTTTACCTTTTTTGTAATATATGTTTCTCAGTAGACATTAGAAATTGGAAATGGTTTTAAAATTAACACACAACATATATCACATTCAATGAAAAATCACTGACCATCCACGATTCGAACCTGGGACCTTAATATTGCGTGGTAGAAATTTAAAATAATTTCAATTGTAATTTACCCACACATAGGACTCTTTCTCTGTAAATAAAAATGTTCTACATCCTTGATTGTCAGTTTGTATTTATGCAGAGATTACATTACTACTGGAATAAACCCATAGTCGTGAAACTGACTAAAACCTCGGTTTGTTTCGTCAATCAGTATTATTTTGTCAGGAAAATCTCCTTTTCCTAGCTTTAGGAACTCCAAAGAATAAGAAAATAGTAAAATATTCTTGAAGGAACTCGTATCAATTAAACATTCTTAAAGAACAAACCATGACACTAGAATAACCTTTTAAACACCACTTCTCGCGTGAACCTGCATTACCGTTCAAAATTATAGACTAGGGTAGAAAGTGATACTTATCTTATATCGATTAGCAATCGTCATCTTCAAGTAGTCTAACAAGCAGGAAGAATGTTAAAGCATTTAGGAAGCACGCGACAAGAAGTGATACTAAATGCATGTCATGGTATAGGGATTAGTTTTATTACTGCTAACTTCTAGTGTAAGTTACATTCGATTTTTTCGGTTTTGCTTGTCATATTATGGAACATTAGTATGATTTAAAAAAATAAAAAAAAAAAATAAATGTCGGTGCTTATATAGCGCTTTTCCAGAATTGATCAAAGCGCTTTACATTTATTCCGTTACCAATAGAATATAACCAACTTACGCGGCTGCCTTACAAACACGGCGCCTATTGAGTGTATTCCTAGTAACTACCCATGATAACGCTTGGGTCGACGAAGCAATTAGGATTAAATGTCTTGCCCAAGGACATAACCCGTTGGCCGTAGCGGGGCTCGAACTCACGACCTACTGATTCGCAGTCCTGCTCTGTTCCACTAGACCACACGAGCTCCACAGACCACTTTTTGGCGAAAGCGATTGTAAGTACTAGTGTTGTTCTATTCAAAATTAAATTAAATTTTGAACAAATGTCACAATTTTATAAAGTTCTCTACATTTTTTTTTACTTTTTTCACCATTAAATTGTTAGATAAATGATTGAAATAGAGTAGGTTAATTAATGACAGTTGAAAATGGGACATTTTTACGGGATTAAGATTTTTATTTTTTAAGTCTAACTTTTAATTTAAAATACCGTATTTAGTGAACATTTTATCTTCATTTCAAATAAAACTTCCATAGAGATGAAAACGTTTTCAATCTGAAAAGGATTAAGAATAATTTTGAACTTTGAATCTGAACGTATTGATACTTCATCTTTTACATATTTAAATAACGGCTGATTTCAAACGAAAATGTTATTATTTAAGGCGTTACGTCCAAAGACATTCGCTCGCCCGAGAGACATTCGCCTGCCGTGTTCGTTCTGACGTATTCGCTTAAAGTGTGCATGATTGACACTTACAATGCTTTTATATTGGTTAAACTGATGTAAACATTAATTTAACTACATTAATTTAACCAATACTCAAGCATTGTAAACATTTTCCCTCCATATGAGAGAAAAAGTCGAAGCGAATATTGCGAACGAATGTCTCTCGTGGGAGCGAATGTATTTAGACGCAAAACTTAAGAATTAGTGCATCTTCTCATAATTTGATCTGGATATAATTATTTTTCACTTATTATTGCACTGAAAATGCGAGAAAATTGCGAGATAATTGTGTTAACATAGTAATGAGCTCGAAAATGCATGTTCGCACCGAGATCAAAATCACAATCACGTGATACAATACAATCGATACGATTAGTCAAATTGTCGATATTTTAATTCACTTTCTTTTAATCCTTTAAAAGTTTAAGAGGTTATTTTTTCTTTTAGATTAAACTCAATAGAAATAATTTTTAAAGGTTGAAAATTAAGATTTAAATCCCGCCAAATGAGAGTGCAAGTAAACTTCCGTTACAGAATCCGTGATTTCGACCTTTGATTTTTATTCAATAGTTGAAAATGATTTTAAATGAATATCCTCAAATTTGCTGTTGTCGACCAGATTATTTGAAACCAACTTCAATTTTACTCTAATTTGTTTAACAGGGGATTATGAAACAGTAAAATCGTATTAATATACTGTAAGGATACATCAGGTTTTAATAGGTCAGGTTTTTATCAATAAGAGTAATAATTCAGTCGCTTCATTCGGAATTTAAATGTTGAAATTATATTTCCAAAAGGACGTTAAAAGAATTCAAAGGGTTACAATATTTTATTTACAATGTATCATGTTTGGATCTTAATACGAAATCAACCTTTAGTATAAACATGAAAGTCGACGATGTCATGACTGACCACAAGTAATTAAATAAAAATATAAGGTGACATATTCCAGAGGTCTAATGTTACTTCACATGATACTCAAACAATGGAGTCTGGAGGGAAATCACCATGTTAAATGTCTTTAGGAAATAAAAGAAGTGAACAAACAATAATTCATACTGGAAGATATTTTTACATCATTTTAGAAGTACCGAATTTGTTTGATATCTATACCGAATTGTGATCAAACTGCCAGATTAAAATAAAACATATCTCATATTTAATTAAATCCTTAATTGCTTCAAGATCATACTACGGAAGTGGATTCACGATTCTTAGAAGCATATACATGCATGTCAAAATATGTAAAACTGAGATAACGGGTGCAGTAAGTTTTAATCTATAATGCAGATTTCCAATTCAAATACATCTAGAAAATATTTGTTTTCAGATGTTTTTGAACTGAACGAATATAATATACTTTGCAAGAAGTTAAAAAGACTTATGAGATGTAAGATTTTAAATTTTGTTCAGAATGCGACATTAACATGTATATTGCTTTGCATCACACAAAAAAAAAAGACTCATTCTGAGAGAAAGACAGGAAGAACGTTTTTAAAATAGTTGAATTGTCGTAAACAACTTTCTGTTTAAGGGGGCGTGTATCTGATATGCTCCTTTCTTTAAGAGGTTGGAGCGTGGCCCAGTGGTTTGAGCATGGGACTCGTAATACGGAAGTTCAGGGTTCGATTCACAGGCGGACCATTTCTCATTATTTTCTTGGAAACGTTGCTCTAATTGCTTCGTGGATTGGTAGTTAAGCCGTTGGTCCCCTGTACAAATGCTCCTTATTTGGGCACTGCATAACAATTTCCGTGAATACCTTGTGAGCTAATAGGGATTTTTTTACTGCTTAAAAAAGCATGGTTCAATTTTAGAAAGAAATACGACATTAAAGTATCCTTTTTACAAATCTACCTGTACTGCACATATTGGCTTTTATTTTAGCAATAATTTAAATGTATTCCGTATTGAACAAATATTTTGATGACGACATTCAAGAATCACACATTTTGTTTTTATTTGTCTCAACGAAGCTTTCCACCAATCAGTATTTCGCAAATAATTCATTTACGTGAGTATAATTTTAAACAAAGTTGACTTCTTTATATCTTTCTCATGCTTTATTTTTTTGAATATTGGAATGCACGTATAGTGGTTATTCGACACAATCACACCAAAAAGTCAATATCCTCTTCTGAGTGAATCTCGAGTGCATGTTGAAAAGTGCAGTGCTTAAAACTGACACAAATAATATCCTTTATTTAGTTTGCTGCGAAAATATTTGAATTGAATAAATGAATGGTCTATTTTGACTGCATATATCTGTGTATAACCTCAACTGGTAGCTCTTACTTAAAAGTATCAATGAATGTAAAATAGTATATGTATATCTTTAATTATATAAATGATAAAAACATAATACTTAAAAAAAACCAATTTAATAGCGGATATAAGGTTTAAGAAACAATAAGTGAGTATTTTAGTTTCATATAATAGCACTGCAAGGTAGCGGAAATTATCTATCGACTACCTCAAGCCCCCTTGGCTTTCAAGTTAAACTAGAGACCGACAATAAGGATATTAAATTTTACACAGGACTTTGTTTTTCATTTCATCTCTTTTCGTACTATTCTGCAAATGAAAATTGAGCAAACTACTTTTGTTTATTGTTTTAGGCTAGCGGGAATTTATTGTAAACTGAAGAGGTATGCCTTCTCTTAGTAGTACATTTCAAGCATCTACCAAATGCAATCCTTCATCTCTTACCAGCCGTAAATACAACCTCTTGGTTCTCAGAAATAGTATAAATTGTACATACTTCGGATTATATTAGTCAAATTAAATTTTGCAGGAGTTCTGAAGCAAGTATAAAGATTGTGAATCTGCAAGACAACTGTTTTCAGAATCATAACCTTTGCATTTATTTCACTTAGAGTGCAAATAAAGTTTGCTACATTTACGGCTCATTCTAATATTTTATTGCATATCATATTGTGACAATATAACGTTAACGTTTGGAAAAGTATTAATATACACTTACATTTGAAAAAAAATGTGAATTTTTATCAACCGGCTGCATAGTTAGAAGTCTCAAGGCAAATACAGCCACACAAAAGTAAACACTGCTTTCAATGCAAGCATCAAAATGCAAAATAAAATAATGATAACATTATAAGTATAAACACTCTATAACATTTATTTTGAGAAGACCTAAGAGCATTTATCAGAAAGACTAAATTTGTCTCTCTGATAAACCTTGCTTTCTGGTGACAAATAATGATTATGTTATAACAACGTGAATAAACCTTTATTACTGTTCGTAAAAGTACATCAGAAATCTTAGATGAATTATGTTTCGTTAAATGCATTCATACTTTAATTTCACATCTTAAATGACACGAATAAATTGATTTTTACAAGTTTACAAAAAAATTAAAAATCGTAATTTAAAAAAGTATTTTTAAGAACTCTGTCAATCAACATTAGGGATACCATATTAAGATTACCACGGATAGCAGGAACTCACGTAGCAATTAAATTTGTTTATTGGCTCAATTAATTAGAACCATCAATGATTTTCCGAATTAGTTACTAACAACCATTTAGTGCATTAAACGTCTTTTCCAATTCTGCGTATCAGTCACATTTTGTTGTTTGTGCTGAAAGATAGCCAAATTCCTTAGTTTTTGTGATTCATAATTTGAAAAGATTCAGATTCATTTTTCTTCAAATAAACGTAGCATAATAACACTAATGTCTCAAAATCTTATAAGATATGTAGTTTTTAAAGAAAAAACATTTATAGAAAAAGAGTATGTAGGTTTTAGCTCATTAGGTTAGTTATAAGGAATTGTGCAAATAATATTATTTTAATTTATTTATGTCTCACGAACAAACAGTAATGACAATCATTATGTTCAATATATATGTCCTGTAATTACAGTCCATGACAGTGCATAAAACAGAAACCATAGAAACCAACCCTTTGATATAATATTGATAATATATTTCAGCGTTTCAGAGAGGTAGCAAAGCATTGATATATATAGATGGAATCATTAAATTTACTAACATTTTGCAAAAGACTTGATCGATTATTATTACGTAGTGGATTATAATCATTGTATAACACTATGTTCACGATCGTCAGAGGTATTTAGCGATACAAAATCAAGATCTAATTTACACAACTGATAATTTGATTAGGCATGTTCTGTTTTCGTATATCTTGTACTTATAAGTATATCAAGTATCAAATTAGATATATATAACTCAATTTACAGAAACATTCATTTTAAAAATGTTATTTTTATAGTTAACGTACGGTACGTAAATTGATATCTGTATTACCAAAACAGCCGAGAGCATAATTGGTTGAATGGCATGTAATGACGTACTATTAAGTTAAATGTGTATCTAAAAGTATCATATTGATGTGGATGTATTTTAATTACCTCTTTAATGCTTATGTAAGATGCATATTTCTGAAACTTCGACTGTTAATCCCAAACCAGCCGTAAATTCTGCTTCTTGTCATCTTCATGCAGATAATATGTTATAAGGATTCAAACGACACCTCAATGAACTTCACTCGATTTACAGAAGTCAAGTTATGGTGCGTCAAACAAAGGTTATTAGGGAGTGAAATGAATAACTGAGATAAACGCGTTCATTGTCGATTGTCCTCAAAATATAGAGATATATTTCATATTTTCGATCATTTTTTAATATGAAACTTGGCTGGTGTTTTGAGTAAAAGTAAGCACAAGGGTTATGAATCTGTCAAAAGTCAGTTTAGCCAAATAACAACCTTGCTATGTATGTTCGCTAGTAGCTGCATTTACGGCTCGTTTGACATAAACGATCACAAATCATGTCAAATAAAATGTCATTCATCGCATTTTTTTAAAAAAGCAGTCTTTCAAAAAAAAAATCATTTTTTTAACGTGATTACTTTTCAATGTGAAGGAAAGATCGAAAATGCATTTAAGTTCAATTAAGGTGTCTACCTTCTACTCTATAAAAATATTATTTATTTATATTATAACAACGTTAGAATAAAAATAAAACGTAATTTCATCCCAAAATTTACGTAAACATTAGTTACATTAGCATAGTTGCATTTTCTGAGATTATTAAGAGGCAATCTTATTGAATATCAGGTTTAGTGCATCTGAAATATAAATGTTAAGGTGCTATCATCTTATGCTCTGGGTTGTTTCTTATCAGATTTTATTAATTATTGACTCTCCCTCTTTCTCCCTTGAAGTAAACCTGAAGAAAATTATGATCAGGATTTTCTTCAAAATACCAATGCAACATAATACGATGTTATGATATTGTATCAGGTAGAATTGCAATGACCTGTTCTCATAAACAATTCATTAATAAAGAAAGATTATTTAAATAATATACGTAAATAATATTTTACTCAGCGTGCTTAGTTATATGGCAGGAGAGAGACGAGAACACAAAGTATCTAATTTAAGATAATCCACCCTCAGCATGCTTAAATTACCTTCTATTTTTGTTAATACTAGATACTAGGTCATATCTGTTCCCATAAAATCGAATGATTGATGATGTCATATTTCATGAGGTGAAAACACATTAGACAGCACATTAGCCTGCTCACAGGCTTATTTCTACAACATTATAGGCAATGTTGGAGAGAATCAATCTAGTAACTGTCGATTCAGCGAATGTGAGCTTGAGTGATTGCCATATCTTAAGTGATGCAATTATAATCCATTTATGTGATATAGTACATTCATGTGGTGCGGTGATATCAATTTGAAACTGCAACATTTTTATCAAGGTTGTCATTCATGCAGGTAGTCAACAAAAATTGAGAAAGTATTAAATGATCAGATAAATATATTTTTTACTTTCTCACTATTTTTCTTGATTGATTACTCTCAGTAGACTTTTTAAAAGCAAGACAAAACAATAAAATGCAGTCACTTAATGAATTGAATATATATACTTGTAAACTATAGATTAATAGAAGATGATTAAATACCCATTTTATAAGAACACATACCCAAATACCCCAACATCCCCTAAATAAACAACCAAACGGAGAGTTTACAAAAGCACCAATATAATACTATGCTTTTTACTGAATGTGCTTCCTCACGGTGCATGTATCTATTCATGTTTGCATACATCTCTTACACATGAGATTTGTGGAAAAACGTGACAAATTTTGTTGAAGTCCCGGGGGGGGGGCACTCAAGTATAATGCTGCAGGCATAGCGTGACCAAGAAAATGGTGAATTAGGGATGTTTTTGAGGACAAAAGGGTATATCAGGTGACACCTTTTAGAGTGTCAAAAGGTGTCAAAAACAGCCAATTAAGCTCATTTTCAAGAAATAGGGTACTTTTTCAAACCCTAGTATCAAAGCGGTAACGGTAAATTACCGATTTAGGGTGTGAATGGGTGAAAAGGGTATATTTTGGCTTCAGAAACAATCACCCTTTAGGGGGTGTTTTGAAAAACTGTGGTCACGCTATGCCTGCAACATTATATTTGAGTGGCCCCCCCGGGGTTGAAGTAAGCAAGACCAACTGCAACAAGAATAGTCTTTAAAAAAGACAAACATCGCTTAGTAGATGTCTGTTATAAAATGTAGCATACATAGTAAGTTTGTAACTTCAATACGTCCACAGGCGACCACAATATTTTTTTCAGCTCCTGTGATAATTTCACAACTATTATTTTAATTGATACCATCCAAAAAGACGAAAGAAAACTTCGCCGTGTTTTGCAATGCCCAGCAAAATATGTTTATGGGGGGAATTCCTGTACACTCAAAAAAAATGAAACTTACACGAAGTTCACGCTACTTAGAAAATATTAATTTGAGTAACGTAAAAAATCTAACTTGCAGATATTACTCATGAGATATGCATAACTTTTCACTCTAAATAACATAAAGTTATTTAAACTTGACATATTGGAGTTGCACTGACAACATGGGTCCAGTCATTATGAGTACGGTGTATGAGTACAAAAATTGAGTAAGTATTACTTGAATTTATCTAGCCGCTGTTATGTTTTCATCGTATTTACTGAAAAAAGCCTGTTAAAATAGTTAAGTAAACGTAAGTAAATATTATGTGTAACATGAATGAGTAACAATGACATAATGTATTTTAATTCAATCAACTAAACACAAAAGAAGAACCAACAAGTACAAATATTAAGTTGACAACACCTTCATGAAGATAACAAAATGTAAAATTGATATCTTTGCGTACACCAAACTCAAATCAGTTAAGTTAAAAAAAAAGTAGAGAAAATTGTAGTATATGTAGCCTACAAATAAATCTTGAGTTATAGTTAAAAGGACACTAAAAGAAGCCAAATTCATATTTTTTACGTTTATCTGGTCAAATATCATTTAATATCTACAAGAATACATTCATTTGGTAGTTTTTATACAATGTTATGATGAGTTACTATATGGAACATTTACATTTCACATATACATTTAGGTTCTGCTCTTTTGAGAATGTGAATGGCTCTGTGGCCTATACGGCAAAGCATCGGACTCATGATCCAGAGACCCAGGTTCGATTCTCAGGTAGGTACAAATGTAAATTTACTCATGTCTGTAAATGTAATTAACAATTAATAAGGAACCAATCGAGAAATCTCCTCCTCAAGAAAAAGTGAAATTGATTTATTTTTTTTAATTTCAATTAATTTGTTGTAAGTCAAGCACAATCTAAGCATTTTATTTATGTGGAATCTACTGACGCTATTCAGTTAGGTGAACGTTTTACTAAATTGAGTTTATAAGATGCCGTTTATCGGCAACATTATGTGTTTGTAACTCAAATAAAAAGAGTTCTTTTAAACCGTGTCAATTAAGTACAAAATACGTGAATAAATGCTTGTTGCACCTACTTAATAAAATCAAGGCAACCGTGTTGCACATATTTTTTAAAGTAAATTCAACAAATTATTTTTTGAGTGTACACAGTGCAAAGAGTAGTAGCGTGTATATACCGAAATGATTCATTCCACCTTGAAAGTAAAAAATATACCATTTTGATCATAAATATCTACCGGTTGTAATGATGTAAGACATTTTTTCTGAGACCTGTATCATCCAGGGATTGCAAAAGTATTGAGAGATCTCCGACCGGGGTGGTGGTCTCAGAGTTTTGATCGACTGCATGCTGTGAAGTACAAGAGGTGGTTTTCAAAAAGTGTCCTTCATAAATGGAACAATAGTTATATCTCCTTTAAAATAGCTTTTCACTTTTTGCCTAAAAGTGAGTGAATCACAGTCGGAAAATACATTTTTGTACAACGCGATTTACCGCAGAACGGGGCTTAATTTGAGTGAACGGTGACCCTGGTCCATTTTCACATGTGGAGCTGCTCATTTATGAAAACAATCAACTTTAATATACTTGTTTTATGATTGAAAACTAAAAAGAACCCTATCAAATACTAAAACAAACTCCATTTTTTTAAATAGTTACACTTTTAATTATTTTAAATATTATAAATAATTGAACCTCTCAATGAAGAGTCTAAACTTCTAAAGTGAAGGTACTTGAACATTATTTTCAACCAATCACGGATTTTCTACACTAATTGACATCCATACTATATATATATTTGTCCATACGAACTTCCCCAAACTAGTATAAGGTCTTACGAACGAATTATCCCTATTAACTTACCAATCAAAAGTTAAACTATCAAACTATACGGGAGTTTGCTTTTTCGGGACTATTCTTGTTTATGTTAAAATCATTGGAGCGTTGTCTTGTTTGATTCTTAAGAGTAACTTATCAGGTCGGGGTCAAAGCAAAATTGCATAGATAATCAAGGTCATAAACACCCCTGGTCATATGGCATGTAATAGTCCTACACATGGAATATTGTTGCGCTTATATATGTATCTTGGCTGACGTAAGATTTTAAAATCTAGTATTCTTGTATACAAATATGATTTCAGAAAAGTATTTTCTTCGTTCACAATAAGGCATGCATTACTCAAATCAATAGAAAATTGGAACTATTTGTTAGAGCAAATTATACATTTATAAATAGCTGGTGAATAAGAGTCTAATTAGCATAAATAGTTCGTCAGGAAATGGTAAAATTACACAAAGGACAAGGTGAATTGACCCGTGAATTGAGGTCAATGTATTAGAGCAACTAGTATCATTGGACGACTTTATATTTATAAATTTTAGTTATAACAACAATTTGCTCTAAATGTCCACTTTGAATTTTATAGTCTTATTATTTGTTACTTATCGTGAAAATCAATGTTTCTTGAGGTTAAATACCGACAGGCTATGCTTTGTTTAACCAATTTTAAGACCTTAAATGTTAAAGCAAAACTGCTTCTGAAGGGAGGCCTTTTCGCGATCACTTTTGCAAACGAAGTCACAGTTGATAACGTCTCATTGACACGAGTATTCTAGTTATGAGTTAGTTATGAGTCAATCTATTGTTCGTTACGGTTGCTACACTAGAATGTAAAGTCCAATTTGTATTGAATAACGTATCAAGCAGGAATTGTGTAATGACTATGGGATTTAGTACAGTTCGGTCTTAAACATATGCGATGAAAAACAACATCTACCTGTTATAGATGCATTATACATGAGACTTGCAGTAACACCCACGGAAATAAACTTAGATCATGTTGTAATACTAACTTGTTATTTATTCTTGCTGATGTACTGAACATACATAACTGTTCTTATATTTATAGTACCTTTTGCAAATACGATTCTTAGAGATAGGCTTTGAATTATTCAGTTTGCGTTGCAGTGTAGCCTCTAGCTTAATCTTTGATATCCTTTTTTATTTTGCGATTTAATCTTCTCATATTCACACATTTATCAGATTAAACATCAGTGGTTGGAAATAAACATGTTTTAAATCTTTGTGTACATAGAGAAATGTTTATAGACCTAGTGACGACTGCATCTAATGAAAGGATGTTTACTTTTGCATACACCTGTTACGGCCTTAGCGTGCTTTCAAGACTGGAAAATTAACCCTCGGCAATAAAACAGTGATGCAAATAAAAAAAAAAAGAACAAACTATTATAGCTTGTGTGCCATTTAAATTCCCTTTTAAATACCAGAATGTGATCTTGCATTCCAGTTGCAACTTATAAATTTCAGGGTGAAGCAAGTGTTTCGTATCTTAAATCGATTAGAAATTGACATTTACAAGCAAGTGTAAAAGCAGATGTGACATAAAATGTTATCAGCGTAATAATTGGTATTAGATTTAGTGCTGAAAATAATATAAAAAACCGCTAGTATCACTTGCTACTTTGTGACGAACATTTTATGGGAATATAATGATAACATACAGTGGCAAAGAAGTTTGCGATTAAGATTTAGGAAACAGTCCTATATGACGTCATAATTATGTAACGATTAGCCTAGCCCTGTTCTCATGATTTATGACTCTGTCAATGGAAAGAGAAAACGCACATTATGGCAAAAACAATTGGGTATGTCAATTTCAAGTTCACTTGGATGTAATGGTGGAAACCACCCATCTCTTTTCAACCTGAAATGAACTGGTCGAAGTCACGATTGACCATTAGGTAAAAAAAAATTAAAATATAAGGTAACATATTCCATAAGTCAAGTGTTACTTCATATGATACTCAAACTAATGGAGTCCGGAGGGAAAACACAATGTCCAATGTATTATGTGTAGAAAGCGATGTTCATAAAAAACAAAATATTATCCCATAGGCCTAATCTGGACCACAATGCTGACTTTAATTGAGCTATAGATATGACTGGCCACTAAGTTATTAAATAAAAATATAAGGTGTATATTCTAGAAGTCTAGTGATAATTTACATGATATTCTAATGATGGAATCTTTAGGGGAAATACCCGGTTTTATACTCTTAAAGGTAAACAAGTGTATAAATGTAAAAACTATTCAACCCGAAAGGGCAATCCTACTCTTTAAAGAACCGTATTTGTTTTCAAATTTGTTACTGAATATTAGTTAATGATATGTAAATAATAAGTCAGATTGTAAAGCTGAAAGACACATACATGTAACTGTGTATCATTTAATCTTGAATAACATGGTAATCACTGATTTGCATTTGTAACTGATAAAGAAACAAACTCAATACATCAAACTGAAAAAAATACAGTAAGGCAGAAAGATAATATTGTAAACAATTAACATTTTTAACCTATTTTCCGTTTTGCATGGCGTGTGCTTCCGTTCCTTTAATATTCATAGTCTTCTACTAAATCATCATGAGTCGACATGAATACAAAACAGGCCCTGACAAAGTGACGTACCTCCCTTCTTCGGTCAGCGGGGGCAATCGACATGTTCTTAGGAAAAATGGTCCGGAAAATGATGATATTTGTTTTAATGCCAGCGTAGCGCGCGAAAAAAAAAATCGGCAAATTCAGTTGGAAAACAGCAGGGTAGCTTCTATGGAATGTCCTTATCAAAAATCTAGCAATTGCGCTCTTTTTTCATATTAGCAAGAATTTGAATAGCTTTCATATTGAATAAGTAGTTTTGTTGATATACAAATTCAGATTCTTGTGTCTTTAATGTTTTAAATGAAGGCTTACCACCAAAGGTAGCATACGTTTTTTTAGGTGACTGACTTACACAAGTGTTGTTTTATATTTTTCCTAATACTTTTGATATTGCACATTTAGTTTAATCCGATGCGATCCCACTTAAAAGGCAACATAATTAGTGAATCCCGAACACATTTTAAAAATCGTTGTGCCTAAGACATATTAATGTCTCTTTTGCAGTATGCTACAGAAATAAAATGTTATAATCTATGTTATTGACAATATAAGACTGATCTGTTATCTGTAATTGGTAGGGCTTACGTAAAAGTATCTATAGATGTGTAACAATATTGTGTTTTTAAATTATATGATAACAGATACAACCTTTAAGCATCTGGCTTAAAAGCGTATATAAAGTTTAGCCAACAATAAGTGAGCGTTTTAGTTAAATATCTAGTAGCATCGCAAAATAAAGGATATTGTCAATTGATCATCTTGAGCCCCGTGGTCTTAAAGTTAAACTGGAGACCTAAATAATGATATTAAATTGTACACTGCACGTTTATTGTTTTAATTTCCCTTTTTCCTTATTGTTATTCGAATTGAAATTGAAATGCATGCGATTTCTGTTTTCATGCTGGCGGGAATTTAACATAATTTGAAGTTTGCTTTCTCTTTAACAGAGAGTGCATGTCAAACATCTACCAAATATCAAAAATATAAAAGTTTGTTCATCAAATTTTGATATTTCAGCACACATTTCTTTGTAATTTTAAAACTATTTTTGTTGTAAAACAAAACTATGTATTTGCATAAAATGTACATTGTTTTACAATATGCTTTGGAAAGTTCACAGTGGCTAATCAGAAACAAAACGAATTCAAATAAAGGTATACAAAATTACTTATGATCAAGCTTTAAAATGA
>JXSR01S001113.1:34188-53130 GCA_000969725.1 Ophiothrix spiculata | reverse complement strand
TATAGTCTTGACTCGATATTAGCATAAAAGTATCTATCTATAGATAGGCTGTTAATATCTTTTTTGAATTATGTAAACTATTATATTCTTTTTAACAAACAAATATAAAATTGATACAAAATCTTGAAAGCCAATAATCAAGCCTTTTATATTCATATCTAGAAACTAGGAAGCAAAACCTCAAATTTGGGGTAAAACTGCAACAGGAAGTAATTTAGATACCATTGGTAATCAATATTACATAATAATGTGTTCCGAAATTCCAAAATCAAAATGAAGTAATTACACAATATAAAGACACAACACCGTTGGATATCATTGTGGCCATGTTGGATTAATTTTGATATCTTCGGGATGACAACATTCTTACACTCAAGAACATTTAATTTAATAAATTTTGATGCATCATAGTCACAGATAATGTATTGAGGTAATCTATGGTATGCTTCTTCACTCATTGCATTTTTTTTTATCAATTTGATAATTTTTCAGATATGTAAAGCTGGTGATATGGGGTATATGAATTAAATTATAATGGCATTTCTAGATACTTTTACATTCATATACACTTCATTGACTCTGTTCAAAATTTTAATAGCAGAATGTTCCTCGAATTTAAATCTTCCGCTACCTGTCTTTAAAACATATGCAGCTGTTGTTAAAAGATAATATCAATCCCATTTTACATCTGCTGAAAGATGTGATGCATTAGGAAAATTGCTTCTCACTGCGATTCCATAAGGCGCCTATTTTCTTCAAATTACGTCTATACATATACCGATAAATCATTGAAGCATAATAAAAGAACACTTTTTTTCAAATCGAAATAGTTTAACAAATAAAGAATACCATAATTTCTTTGACATGAAAATGTTTTTTAATGAAACGATGCATTAGTTGCATCCTTATGTTTCGATAATTTAAGTTCCAATAAAGTGCAAATTTCAACTTTAGAACCCAATCAAATTGTATGCAATACATTGAATTGATCTACTTTTTACTGGCAATCTGCTTCATTGAGAAACATCCTATATGTACAAAACTGATTGGTTGGTGATGCATCATGCGATTTCAAATAACTATTCATCATACTTGATGTACCTGTACATTATAAATGAATAGCAACAACCCTTTTTGCCCGGTAAATTATGGCGTTTCAATACTGCATAATAAAACCTTTTTGTGAAACTGGGGTTAAGTCTTTTTATATTTTCAAATTAGATAACGTTATTACTTTCAAGCAAACATTTTTGGAAAAAGTATACTTTAGGTCCCAGATACTGGTACACAGAATTTGGACAATACCAGACATACAAACATTGTCCAGTATTGTCCAGTTCTAGTTAATATTTTGTATTCCAGTATTGTTGGTCAAAAAAAAAACCTTTTTCAACATTTTTTTTTTAAATTGAAAGTCCACATAGTTCCCCAATCAAAACAAGCTTAAATATTAGAACACTTGTTGAATTTCGAATTCCGTAAACTCGCTTTCAAGATCTGCAGCAGTTTTATAAACACGTCGCATATAAGTATATATTTGTGTATGTGCAATGCATGAAATGTTTCTCAAATCAATATATTATCAACCACATTTTATATACTTCTATAAGGAGCCTACCTTATTCAAATTACGTTTGCAAAGATATCGAATATCCATGCAGCGGGTAAAAGTACATTTTCAAAATGACATATCTCAAGAATAAAACCAAAATGCTACAAGGAGATTTACACACAACAAAGGAAGTTTTCAGATATAAAAAATCTAGGATATATCTAATGATAGGTATCTTAAAACAAACGTGTAAGTGTCAACTTCAAATTGCTGCTTCGCCTTTATCGGATATGTATATCATATCTTAGCATAAGAAAAAAAGAAAATAAATTGGTAGGTGGTGTACTTTGTAATTTCAAACAGAATTGATTTTGGCTACATATATAAACATTGAAATCACTTAATCTAGTAAATGATGCAGAGATAACACTTATTGAACAGAGTATATTTTTTACTAATCAGGTTAAGTAGTTTACCATGAAACAAGATATATATATATATATTATTTTTCAAGTTTAACTTGTGATCTTCTAACATTGATTTTTTTTATTCTTGGCGTTAAGTTGATCATCAAATCATAATTATATTTGAGTCAAGAATACTTGATTTCATCATTTGTCCCATTAAACAACGCATTGTTTAACATATCTCTCCTTGGGAATGGATTGCGCTTCTACTAATCTCTTCTATCTTGCAAGGCAAGTATATAATTTTGAGTCTTTGTTATCTTGGATTTTGTCAGGGCCTTGGATTTCTTGTCTTGGACCTCTTTCGTCTTACGTCTATCTAATTTATGTATTTACTGTTTTTATTAAATCTATCGTTGCATTTGTTGGGTAATTTTTGTTACTGATACACAAACACTTCAAGAAGACCTTAAAACTTGCCAAATCGGAAGAGCGCTCGCAAATGCATTTTAATCCGCTAAATGTTATGTGCTTTGCATATCGCATAAAACTATCCATAATAGCGCAACAAAAACTTGGCAGCTCTTTTTTAAAATAAACTACGACGCATACTTATTTTGGTTCAGGCTTGGCGTCCAAAGTCATTTGATCGCCCAAGTGACATTCGCACAACCCTATTAAGAAAACTTCGCTCAAACGGAAAGCGACATTCGCTTAACAAATATTACAACATTAAGTGTCAACTTTAAAGCGTCGATAATATTCCTGCTTCCCTTATTATCGGATATGTATATCATTTGTAATACATTAAATATACTTGCTCTGCTTCTTTCACCAGTAAGTCATTACTTAGAATAAGAAAATAAGGGCCAAATCATAGTCGGCCTCCAAACAAAATGTTTCTACCCAACATTTGGTCGTGACGTCACCATTTGTTTGCCATCGATTTTAAAGTATGAACAGGTAACAAACATTTGGTCCAATGTATATGGCAATTCAATAACATGTGCAATCTAGCGCGAAATTATATTTGGTCTCAACTCGGTGTTGAAGTTATTTTGTTTGGAGTCACTCGTCATTTTGCCCTAAGAAAATTAATTACCAGGTGATGTACTCAGTAATTTCAAGCATAATTGATTTTTGCTACATATGGAAACATTGAAATCACTTGATCTAGTCAATGATGCAGATATAACAATTATTAAACAGAGTGTGTTAAACTAATCAGGTTAAGTACTTTACCATGAAACAAGATATATTTTTCAATTTAATACTTTTAGTCTTCAAAAATTGATTTTTTATTTTTGGCTTTAAGTTGGTCATCAAATTATAATTATATTTGAGTCTAGAATACTTGATTTCATCATTGTTTTTTCGTTATACAACGCACTTGTTTAACATATCTTTCCTTGGGAATGGCGCTTCTTTTAATCTCTTAAGTCGTACAAGGCAAGTACAATTTTGATAACATAATATCAGTTTCTGCAACACGCTAGAGGCAAAAAGAGTTACTAGATTGCTTCATGAATGAAAATGAGCTAGTGGCTAAGAGGGCTGCTAGATTAACCATGTAAACGTAATCGTTTAAAGCTGTAATTATAAATTTCCTGAAAGGAAAATTATCTGTCTTTGACTGAAATGAATCTAACGTAATCTAGAATTCAAGAAATTACTAAAATCATTAAGTAGACATGCTACTCTACTTTCCCTGTCATGCTACTCTTTTGCGTTGTCAATGACAGTTTTTACTACGTTTTAAGTTCAATGACCTTATATGTGTAAAGAATCTTTTGTACAATATTATTACAATACCATCTTTCTCTAGGTTATATTTTTAATTATACACAAGAATACTCATTTAGTTCAAAATATAATTTGAGATACTAACCCATCCATTTTTTTTATCAGAAACGTATTGCTAATGATATTATTAACCTAATTAGGAATGTTAATCATTTCTGGTATTTCAATACCATTCGTAAAAAATTAATGCAGCATATTGTATATCGATTGTGGTTATCATTAAAACAACTTAGGAATAAAAGTTATTGGCACAATTACAAAAAATCAAGATGAAATGTGTTCCTGTCTTAACTGAATAGGTAGTTGGATTTTTAACTTGTTGAGGACATTGGAATGTACTTGGCTTTGGGCAGATCTTTTTCTTGTATCTTGAATTTTTCAGGACGTGGACATCTTGTCTCGGGCCTCTTTTGTCTTATGACCATTATCGTGTCTATCTAATTTATGTACTTACTGTTTTTATTAAGTCTATTGTTGCATTTTATTGTAAATTAATTCTATTTTTGGTTTACATAAGTGACTAATCTAGCATTATCAATTCATCTGTCTGTTTGTTTTCAGACAACAGTGTCATATATAGACATATTAACTCTGTTAGGGATCACTTCAAAACTCAACCGGCGGTTGACCATCCAGAACCGCAAGATCAGGCCGGTTGCTTTTGTTCTGAACAATAGCAACTGCCAAGAACCGCCGGAGTTTTGATTTGGCCCCTTACTGATACACAAAATACTTAATGAGAGACATTGAGTCTCTTGCCAATTGGGAAAAACGTTGGCAAATGCATTTTAATCCGGAAAAATTCTAAGTGCTTCTCATACCCGCATCCCACTCACCCATAATAGCGCAAAACAAGCTTAGCAACTCTACATTATATTACAAGAAAGTACGACGCATACTTATCTTGGTATAAAGATCCAATAGGATCTTATATAGAAGTCTTTTGGGGTCCGCTCGTTATTCATAAGGTTCACTATTCATAAGGTTCCCTATTCATGAAATACGCATACGTTCTTTATTCATAATTTGAAAAAAAAGGTCCGCAATTCATAATATAAGAAAAGGTTCGCTATTCATAAAAGAAAATAAGGTTCGTTTTTCATAATCAAAAAAGAGTTCGTTATTCATAATAAAAAGGGTTCGCTATTCATAATGTAATAAGGTTCGTTATTCATAAAAATGTAAAAGGTTCACTATTCATAATATAGTAAAGGGTTCGTTATTCATAATTTTAAAAAAAGGTTCGTTATTCATAATAAAAAAGTTCGTTATTCATAATAAAAAAAAGGTTCGTTAAAAGGGTTCATTATTCATAATTAAAAAAAGGGTTCGTTATTCATAATATTTTTTAAATTATGAATAGCGAACCTTATTTTCTATTATGAATACCGAACCCTTTTTTTATTATGAATAACGAACCCTTTTTTTATTATGAATAACGAACCTTATTTTCTATTATGATTAGCGAACCTTTTTTCCTTTTATATTATGAATAACGAACCCTTTCTTATATTATGAATAACGAACCTTTCCTTTTTTATAGATAACGAACCTTTTTTTATTATGAATAACAAACCTTTTATTAAATTATGAATTACGAACATGCATGCATTTTATAAATAACGAACCTTATGAATAACGAACCTTATGAATAGCGGGCTTATCCCAAGTCACACAAACAAAATATAATATCTAAAGCGAGTTATTTGCAAGGCTTCAATAGAGAAACTTGGATTTTCTTTGAATGTGTACGTGTGCGTGATGTTCAATGTATATAAGTTCTGTTGTACGAAGTTCTTCTGGTTTGCCTATTGGCCGGGCGCAGATAGTTAAGTACAGGCAGCGATATGGCCCATATCATGGTTTTGGATAAAACTTTCAATTTTGCGCCTAGATGATAACATGAGTCCAACTCAAGTTCTCTAATTAACAAGGATACAATAGCTTGTCAATCATAATTACTCTGTACTAGCTTTCACATAGCCTTAAAATCCGATGCAAAGTAAGCCATCATCATATTTTAAAATCAAACTCCAGGTCCGATCCAGCCATGCGCTCTTTATAAACTTTGTCACATAAGTCATTTAGATCTCCGGTAATTTTGTCTTTCCAATTTCCAACTTTTCCTGAAAAGAAACATAAAGATTAATTGCCGAAATGACTTAAGGGAGTAAATTCATTTCATCAAATTTTAGGGTCTTTACCAGCGCTGGTCTATACCAAATCTACATTAATTTATTGAAGAAGCGATATCGATGGTTATAAGACTTGAGTGTTAAAAGTACCCATTCCACGTTTGGTCAAATTGAGTTATCACCGGTTTAATGTTCATTTGGGTCAGAAGTTGTTGGTTTTTTTTTTCTAAAATATATGAGAAGGTCTTTATTTGCAAGAACAAACATTTTAAAGAGTGATTTGACAAAATTTCAAAATTTTATTTGTGGATGATTTTCACTTCATATGTTACAAAATAACAGTCAATTAAAAAATATTAGGACAAATGTAGCAAAACCTTCAGAAAAGTCAACAATTTGAATTTTATTTTGTTTGTTGCTCTTGGGTATAAGTCTATTCTCTAAACATATTCATTGATGCTATATCAAGAAAGATTTGTTTGTAAAACATTCCTTTCACATCACAGATTGCAGATAAATCAAAAGAAACTTGGAGTATCCATTATATCTTCTGAAAAGACCAATATTGAAAAACCAACTACAGGGGGCAGTTTATATCGTTGTCGACAACGATAATTAAAAAAAAAAAATAGTTTGATATAGAGGGTTTGAATAAGACAATGAAACTTTGTATGGTGTCTTTATTATCGCTAATACTTCAAATGATGCAAAAACCTCAAAATGCTTGGGGACAAGTTTAGGGATGATGCTGAACTTGTCCAATGCCTCTTTAAGCCAAACGCACTAATTTCCACCTATAAAAAATAATCACATGTCAAAATATGTCTCACAAATACAAAACAATTAAGTACAAACTGATTTATAGTTCGATTGATTTGTTACAGTGTAGTTACTCCATATTAGCTATCACGGTTTCCAAAATACTTGTGCATCAATTATATAGCAAGCTCTGTTTTTTTTTTTTTTTGGTTTTTTTTTATGCTGAGAAGTGTTTAGGGTATATTCAGGGATTATTTTGTAATGTGATGATAATTTTGAAGATCCAATTTGAGCCCAAAAGTATAAAGTGGACAATCGATATAGAAATTTATTTTAAAATCAATTACCTTCGTCATAATGTCTTTTCTCCCCATATGATACCCAATGTGCATTTTAAACAACCATGAAAGATTTAAATTACATATCTCTCTCAAAATATTTTTTAGAGATATTGTTTTAACTTTCAAAGGGCTGTAGTTGAAAACAGTGAACATATACTTCTTTAAAACTTTTTGAGCTCAATTCTTCATATTTAGAATCTCTTGTCATTTGTTTGATTTTTCAAATGACTCACTCCGTCATAATGTTATGAGATTTAAAACTATATGTTACCAGTATATCAATAGGTACCTCGGTATAAGATAGTCATAGTGATACGGGCCATTGAAGCTGCATAGTCAAAAATCGCATCCGAGGTCGAATTTCTAATATCATCAGAGTCGTTATCTTTGAAGTGTCTTCTATCATATTAATCAGGTTTCAACATCAAAATCATAAGAAAAGTGTGCTAAAACACTAGATAAAAAACCTCCTCATCCAAGGTTTACTTACTACAAAATTTCGATTAGCCCGATGTCGTTTACAAATTTGGATGATAACAAAAAGCAATGAGTCATTTTAAACCTTAAAACCCCAGCTTTCAGATAAGATCAACATAATCACTTGTGATTATGTTACCCTTAAGGTACCTTTCGATATAACGGATCAGGTCACGTATGTGACGGCATTTAGTAAAATACCTTTCTGGAGAAATTTCAGTTCTCCTAAGAAACCCGTGTGTTTAACCCCGTCAGGATCTTCTTTCTCGTGTTTATCGTAGGATTTCTTCATCTCAGACATTGTTGACAGTAGTGCAATCTTTTCAGCAATCTCCTCCGTAAGGGGACGTTCAAGAAAATTTGCAATTTCTTTCACTTTTCCAACAAGATCCTGGATATTGCATGAATGTATAAATAGATAAAGATGAAAATGAATTGCTTAATTTTAACTTTGTAAAATATCACGTTACACCGTGTGTCATTAAAAATTGACCAAGTTCAAAATGCATTTTACATTTTGCACTTGGTCTGCAGAGAAGTATTCTCCAACATCATCCATAACATTTTAATCCTCTATTTGAATACCCCTAATCGACTTTAAAAGTTTTAACATGGTTTATTGAAATAGCTTTAAATAACTTATCCATCGTCAACCCATATTTAAAGTGACTTAATCTTTTAATCTACAGAAGTGCATTTATCATAATATTAAATGTAGAATGTTTTGGTTCAAAAATAAAAATGTATACCGTAATTTCAAGTTTTAAAAGGTAGGTAAATAAGGAGCTTGATTAAACATGTACCTTGTGTAGATCCTCATACTTAAGAAATAAGAAGTTCTCATCACTCCTGTGTTTTGCATACTCCAGCACATGATCAAACCATGACCCCATCATCACTTTTGAAACAAAAACAAAAAATGCTCTTGTTTTCACGCCAAAAATGACAATCATGATGTTACAACAATGCGAAAATCATGATGTTGTCCAAGGTTTAGTCCCCTGATGATATCGTTCGGATAACATTGTAAATGAAAAATCACTCACTCAACACAAAAGCGTCACCTTTATCTCTAGCTTTAAGAGTAGTAAGATCCCTTTTGCACCGGGATCCTTTTTCTGAGACGGTTTTTTTCCCTATTGACATGATGGAAGCTTCCGCACACTACAGGGTGGATCAAAAAACTTAGAACCCAAGTCCAAGGTCACGTTTCAGGCGTTATTGTATGTCAATCAATTTGGACAGGAATTATTGTTAATTTCTTTTAAACAATCCCTGAAAGTTTGATGCAATTGCATCATTAGGTCCTAAGATACAGCTCTTTATGTAAACCGTCCTGCAAAGTGGCTTGTCAACGAAAGCTTTTCTTTGTTTTTGTCTTCAATTTGTACCCCTTGATTTGCACCGTATTTGGTTCCACGCGTGTTACGCATGTTTATATGAAGAAAGTGATTGATCATCAATTTTGAATTGAATGATGTACCAGCAACGTAATGGTGCAGTTCAGATTACTGGTTCCTACTGATTACTGATTACTGGTTTTGTTTGCCTTCCCACTTTCGGCCCTAGTGTGTTTTTCACTAATTTCCCTAGTGGCTAAAATGGGCCACCGTATTTGTTTGTTGATTGCGCGCGCAATCAACTCGCCAAGTCATTGGGGCTCTCCACACGGGAGCCTCAAATCTAGATGCATCTAGATGAATGTACATTTTTGAAGTGCAGATTATGTTCACACGGTCACGCGTCAATCTGACTTTACTACCGTCGCGCGTATTTTCACGCTTGGGTATGCGCGTGAGTGCAGATAACGCAACTACGCGTATGTGCACGCGCAGTTACTTACGCTCGTGTGATCATTTGCTGAAGTTCAGTTTTATCTATATGCATCTAGATCTGCGAAGTATAGATTGATTTGCCCGTGTCAAGAGCCCCGGTGTTCAACTTAACACGATTCGAGTAAGATGTACGCATTTAGCTTGTCGAAAATTATTTGGTTGGATTTGTCATCAAATATGCTCCTAAAGTCTTCAATAAATGTGTGTACAATGGGTTTCTTACATGATCCTTACTCTACAGATATTTTTTCATCTTACCCTGATCGCTAAGGAAGCCTTTTACGAATATATCGAACTTTTGGAAATCAGGCGGAAGTATAGGAAGCATAAATGAAGCGTAAGAACAAATCACGTCCTTTGGGTTCCGTGCCAAGTATATTACCTATACAAAAATTGGATATAACGTTCATTCAGTGCTAATATGTTTACTTTAAATGCCAGATAGACTTCGTCATTTTCACCAATTGTAAAATCCAAACAACTGAATGCATATTGACCTCGAGTTTCCAGACTTATCGATCGGATTAATCCGCTAAAGTATTATTAGAATGATAATAAAACAAGATAGAGGCAACAATTCCAAATGATAATGTTTCTCATTTGAGAAATATGATGCAGTGAGCAAATCTTTTCTTTAAAATGAAATCCACAGTATCTGTCAATCACAGATGTCAGACTATTATGAGAAGACCAAGGTAATTATGGTAAACAACGATTACAAAGAAAGTAATGTAATATCAAAATACTTCAGATGAGTAATCTTTGCAAAATGTGCCATTATGCTAACAATATTTTTTCATCATATCGGTAAATGGTAAAACATTATACGATATGGCAAAAATTTTTGCACCATGGGAAAAAATTTAAAATAAAAATATTCATTCCGAATGAAAATTTAACATAGTGGTGAAAATGTCACACCATGAGAACAATTCTGAATGTAAATGACTACAAAAACTACGGAATGTATCTAGGCCTTAAATCATAAACCTGTCCACGTGTGTGTTTGTGTGGGGTGTGTGTGTGTGTGTGGGGGGGGGGGGGGTGGATGTGAATGTGGACGTGTGGGGTAGGGGTGTTTTGATTGTTATTTGGGGGGTGTTTTGAGGGGAGACAGATGAAATATATTGCAAACAGTTAGATTCGCAAAAAGTTGCTGCAACAAGATTATCATAGTTCTCATTTTATTTTCCTAGTCTGCCTTTTTGTTTTGTTTCAATGAAAGAATTCCCTCAGAAAAAAAATAATTACCTTCACTTTCTTTTTCCATGCGTCGAGAGGAAACAATCGTTCATGCAGATGAGTAAATATGATTCTTGGAGATTTCCAGCTCTCTATTTCCTGATATCCTATTGGCCATTTTGCGATGGTTTCTGCATCAGTAAAGCTCTCAACACCTGCATGGATATTCAGTGACATTTCTGGTGTACAAACCATGTGACTTCGTTCGATCTTTGATGGGTCTCCGAAATTCATTATAAGACTGACGATTTCATAGATCCAATGGGTGCCTTTGTCAGAGAAAAAAGTATCAAGTAAAAGAAAAAATAGATATGAATAACAGGGTGAGTAGGAATGTTTTTTTTTTTTCATTTTTCATAAAAATCACTTAACCTGTTGTATAAATAGATGGTACGGGGGTAAAGCTCAATTGAGCGGGCTGCAGCTCGAGAGGTACGGTTCTGCCCTATCCAACGATACCAAGATCATCAAAATGACGTAACGTAATAACGGTATGACGTCACAAAGTATTTTTTTTCCGGATTAAATGGAAATGTTTGCAAATGTTGTCACCAAAGTAGAATACAGTATGTGCCAATAAAAACACAAGGTTGGCAAACAAAAATATTAAGAATATAACCGAGCGCTTTTTATCATCAAATCACCATTGATATCAAAATAGAGCTTCTTCACTTCATTGTACGCTTTATTTAATTAAATTTGGACATTCCTGTCCGTAGATACAGAGCACATTTGAAAATGGAGCACAAGTTTCAATTTGGGTCGACTTGTAAAAATCAGATGAAGTCTGTTAATCCTGCAATATGGTAATATGCATCCCAGAAATGAGCACCTTATATTGATTTAATTTAGTTTACAACTTGTGTAGCTTTAAAATAATTGTTCATTAATATTACTTTCAATGAAAATCAATTTGAATAAAAATTATTATCAATAATGAAATACTTTTAGTTGCGGTACTTTACAGAGAAGACGCTGACACTTATTCAAAAAGGTCAATAATTATCAGTCGGCATCAGCTCTAAAACTAAAAAAATAGTCAATATGGTCAAATGCTTTCGCATTTTGACCCGTTATTGTAAAACCAAAAAGAATAACTACAAATGCATGACTCAGTTATAATTGTAACTTTGAGAAAAAGACGTTTATTTTGATACAAAGTGTTATTTTTCTTTGAAAATTAAGGGTCGCATAAGCATAGGGTACACTAGGGCAAGCATTCAGAAGCGAAATTTGACATAACATTTTGAAGAGATAACAACAAAAAATTGTTATTTCTTACATTTTCTGACTTTTTTGCTTAATCAGATACTTTTAATTGGCTTTTTGCATAACACTTACCAAACACGAATGCAACTAAGTGATATTGTTTCATCTGGGGATGAAACTGCTTTGCTTTTAATGCCTTTATTGCAGCCTACTTTTGATATTGATTTTGGTATTACGAAGTCCAAATTTTATAATAAAAATTAGGTAAAAAATGTGGGGAAGGGGGTAAAATTCAGTCAGGGGAACCTTTGGGGCTTTGCCACCTGGCGGCCAACACCTGTTACGCCACTGGGTATTGAGATCAATAAATCGGACCAGCTGCTTCATATAATTTGTCATAACTAAAGAACTAAAGTTCAAAATTGTACAAAAAACAACAACAAACTGATGTACAATAAAAATCAGATGCATGGGGTCGGTTTGCTTATGCGTCTTTATGCAGCGAGGGAAACTTTAGGGGGTGGGGGAGTTGCAAACCACCCTCCCTCACCCCCTTGGTTGGACGAGGGTTAATGAAATCTCATCCACAGCTGGATCATGTCGCATGTTAGCTTTTGTTAAAAAACTGCACTCTTTATTGAATCCGTTATGTCAGATTTGAGATATATTTGAGGAGAGTAATAATGAAGACTAATTTTGCAAGACATCAATGTGTTTCGCCGAGCTTGTAAGAGCTTTTCAACCGGATTAAATTGTAAATTTGTCAATTGACTAACTGAATGACGCATGAATAACTAAGTAGATTACTAATATTCACCATTAATTAGTCAGTTGCGATGAAAAATCATGAATTATAGGCCTATTAGTTGACTAATTAAAGACGCATTTGATATTCAATAATTAGTCATGTAATTAATCATTTATCAAATAACTTATATAATTAATTGATTACAAATTGAATATTTAGAGATGGAAACTATTTTTTTAAAAACCAAATATTGTTTTTCAACATTTCAAAGACATTTACAGCATTTTTTCCATGAATTATGAAAAAATCACTTTGCATGACTAATTTTAATTAGTCAAATAAGACATGTTTTTTGACTTATTTATATTTTCAGTGCATAAATACATTGTCAGGTGCTATATAAATTGCGATTCAATGGTAGGGAGAGGTATTTCAATATACATAATGCAAAGACTACCGACCTGATTTTGGATAAGTGACGCAGAACACATCATCCGGACGTACAATCCATGTTTTCATGGCCTCTAGACTTTCATCGCGGTGCATTGCCGAGAATCTTATACCATCAAATACATGCTCGCCGGTTGATAATGGGATGTTTATAATATCTGATGAGCTTGACGTCATGACTAAATCTCCTGGTCGTTCCTAGTGTTATAAAGTAATACTTTCCTTATATATATTTGGTAAAAACGCCTTTTACAGATAACTGAAGGAAGCAGTTAACACAGTAAAAAAATCTACACAAAATGTTTTGTCTAAAATTTAGGCTTTTGAACCGTAAGCTTATTATATGCCATACCATTCATAATATGTATAGCGCCCTCATTTTTGCACATATCTAGATTTACCAAAAATACCAATAAATGAGCTCAAAATTAACAAAATTTCAACCAAAATGAAATTAAATTTTGAGAATAGGTTCAAACCTTTTTATGCAACACAAAACGGTTACTTGTACTGCTTTTTCAACTTTCTGTGAAGAAATTGAATTTTTGGTTAAAACTGAATAAAATGTCCACCTCAAACAACAGTGATATTCCAATATGTAGCTACAACGAACTCGGTCGTTAATTATTAGAACATGGCCTAAAATTACTGACCTACAAAATGACACATTGTACAAATAAACCAACTGCCCTCTCTTTTTTACATCATCAGATACTTTCTTTAATGTTGAATGTCATAAAGGCAAAGGAAATGAAGTGAAAGACTTACTCCCAAGTCTTTTTAGAACATTCCATTTCCCAAAACAGGGCCATAAAAAGAACACGTAGCTGTGACATCATTTGTGCTACATTGATTTTAATGAATAGAACTCTATTCAATCATCATTCTAATTACATCAGTATTTCACAACTAAATCACTGCAACAAATAATGCCATCACTTGTGAAATATTGAACGTGTTTTAGTCCCCCTAGCTAGGCTTGACCCAAAATTATGTTAATTATCATTATACCACTAGAACAAATACCCAGATAATCATGAAATAGATTGTTTTAGATTCCATGATTTCTCATCTTTATTTGCCCTTTATTTGTCATTTTCTTTGCCCTTAAAATCGAAATCGAAACCTCCTTAGTATTAATATTGTACTTATCTGAGCTCTGATCTTTAAATATTTGAAATTCAGTATTACACTCATAAGTAATTCAACATACTTCTTACACATGTATAATCAATTTGATAATATTCAAGATTGGTAAAGTTGGTGAAATAGAGTATATGAATTAAATAATAGTTCAATTCTAGATAACTATACATATACCCTTCATTGATTCACTGACACTTTTCGAAATTTTAATAGCGGAATATTCCTGGAATCTAAAATTGTCGCTACCTGTCTCTAAAACACATACAGCTGTGGTTAAAAGATAATATCAATCCCATTTTGCATTTGCTGAAAGATGTGATGCATTAGGAAAATTGCTTCTCACTGCGATTCAGTGAGTTGAGATCTGCAGTAGTTGTAAAACCACGTCACATATAATGACATATTTTTGGTCTTGCAATGCATGATGTGTTTCTTAATTCGATATATTATCAACCACATTTTATATACTTCCATAAGGCGTTTACGTCTGCATAGATATAAAGTATTATATATTATCCCAATAAAATAGCTCAACAATAAAATAAAATGCCACAAGGAGACTTACACACAAAAAAGGAAGCTTTTATTGTTATAACAAAAAGCTAGGATACGTTATGACAATGACAGGTATCTTAAAATAAACGTGTAAGTGTCAGCTTGAAAGCGCCGATCAAATTACCGCGTCGCCTATTATCGGATAATATATCATTTGTAATACATTAAAATACATTTTTCTACTTCTTCCTGCAGTAAGTCATTACTTAGCATAAGAAATTAAGAAAATTAATTACTAGATGATGTACTCTGTAATTTCAAACAGAATTTATTTTTTGCTACATATGGAAACATTGAAATCACTTGATCTAGTCGATGATGCAGAGATAACAATTATTAAACAGAGTATTTTTTTACTAATCAGGTTAAGTACTTTAGCATGAAACAAGATATATTGTTTTTTCAATTTAATACTTTTAGCCTTCTAAAATGGAATTTAAAGCATTTATAACTTAATCGGGTATGTTTTCTATTCTTTACTCTTAATCTTGTTGAAAGGTATGTAAGATGAGACGGCAATTAATTTATGCTTTTGATAATGCATCATATGATGATTTTACCTGTTATACATTAGCAAAACTATTTGATATTTGAACAACTATTGGTTTATATTGAATTGATCTGTTAAATTTCCAAGGTCATTGAACATTCAAGCAAAACAAAAAAATGGGGATTCATCATTTGATTAACAACCAAGTGAGCAGATATTCTTGACATTTGCATTGGGAATTAGGAAAATGACTTAAATATAAGGGCTAGATTTAGTTCGTCATTTTTGTAGTTTGCAGACGTTTTCATGTTTCAGAAGTTTTCTCGTGGTGATCAATGTTTACGAATAGTGTAAATTGTCATGCTGAATGAACATTTTCAATGTATACGCCGGGACAGTTGTGACGTCATAATGAATGCACAATGGCTTACACGTGCGTTTTGGACCCAAACAAATGATCGTGTCCACTAATCATACATATTAACACAATAGGCACATGTAAACATACAATTCAGACTGATTTTTCTCGGTTGGAAGACAAAAATAACGGCAGGGGTCCCGTCCTTGCTTGTAATCACAACCTTCAGCATAATAGGCCGGCATGTTTTCCCTTATTTTTGTTTTAGACGAAAGTTATGGTATAAAATCGGAGTCGGTCTTTTTTCTCCATAGACTTTACATGTGGCAAAAATGGCCTCACCGTTTGTTTGTGTCCAAAACGCACGTGTAAGCCATTGTGCATAAATTATGACGTCACAACTGTCCCGGCGTATTGCGTAAAACATAACCATCATTTCATAAAGAGAGATAAGCTCACCATGAATATAATCTATATAGGTCGTAGAAATCAACATTAAACACTATGCTACTATTAGTATGCACTTGAAAATGTGCAATGGGGCAAAACAAAAATAGGTTTCCATTCAATACTTTCTGCATAAAGGGAAAATTTAGATTGAAGACGCGCTTTCAGAATGAACAGTTTACACCATTGTAGAAAATTTACACCTATGATAAAATTCTGAATGAAAATGACTACAAAAATGACAAACTTTATCAGGCCCGTCAAATAATTGCCTCCTTAATTAAAAGAGCCAGTGGCTAAAAGTGTTACAACATTGCCCCATAAATGTAATTCTTTTAAAGCTGTTATTATAAATCTCTTGAAAGGGATAATATCTGACTTGACTCAAATAAATCTTACGTAATCTAGAATTCCAGATATTAATAAAATCATAATAAAAGTAGACATGCTATTCTTTCTTCCCTGTCATGTTACTCTTTCTTTGCTGTCAATGACAGTTTTTACTAACTAAGTTTTAAGGGGTGTAAGCACCTCACTCAATGTTATGTTTTTGCAAGATTATTTTGTACCATAACTTTTTAACCAAGTGCTTTTTTGACCTACTAATAGGTCATTTTTTTAAAAAAAAAATGTTATTTTTAGCTTGGTTGGAAGCCCAAATGGCCAAAAAATGTGTTTTTCGTGATTTTCTCAAAACATGTGATTTTTGGTCAAAAATCAATATCACCATCATGTTTCTTGTGAAAATTCCTTTCTGGAAATGTATACTTTTATTAACTTTAAGCACTTTGTTTAAAAGTTATGGTTCCAAATAAAATTGCAAAAACGTAACATTTAGTGTGGTGCTTACACCCCTTAAGTTCAATGACCCTATGTAGAATTTTTTTTTTTGTACAATCTGTACAATACTATCTTTCTGTAGGTTATAAATTGTTATTCCATACACGAGTACTCGTGTAACATATATTTTGAGATATATTAACCCATCAATTTTTTATCAGAAACTTATCACCAAAGAAATTATTAACCTAATTAAGAATGTTAATCATTTCTGGTATTTCAATAATATTCATAAAACATTAGCGCAGCATATGATATATCAATTGTGGTTATCATTAAAACTACTTAGGAATACAAGTTATTGTCACAATTTCAAAAAATCAAGGAGAAATTAGTTCCTGTCTTAAATGAACGAATAATTGGACTTTTACCTCGCTGAAGCAATAATGTGAGGGCAGGCCCGTAGCCAGGATTTTTTCAAGGGGGGTGCGGATTTTCAAAAAGTGGACCTTTTGGAGGAAAATTTTTCATTTTGGTCGACCCTAAACTAATTTTAGTAGTTTTTAAGCAGTTTTCCTAGCATTTTGTGTAGTATTTTATTACAAAACTGCGTACATTTAGTTGTTTTGGTGTTTTAGGTGTTCTTTTGGGGTCATTTAGGGAATTTGTGTGGACCTTTTTTGTACATTGTCATTTTTGTGCGACGCCCCCACCGCACCCCCCCCCCCTGGCTACGGGCCTGTTTGAGGGAATGTACTAGGTTTTGTGCTTGTCGCTTTCTTGTGCGATGCTTAGTCTTTATATCTTGAATTTTTTAGGGCGTTAACTTCTTGTTCCGGGTCTTTTTCGTCTTATGACCACTATCGCGTCTATCTAATTTATAAACTTACTTTTTAAATCGCCCATAATAGCCCAATGCAAGTTTGGCAGCTCTGTATTACAGGAAAGTACGACGCATGCTTATCTTGCTCTAGAGATTCAATAAGGTCTTAAATAGAATTCATATACAAAGTATAACATCTTAAGCCAGTAATTCGCAATGCTTTATTAGGAGAATTGATTTTATTTTCCATACGAAACCAAAACAGTTGCACACATTTCGCTAGTAAATTATATTGTCGAGTATTGTTCCGCTGGGTTGGGATCCCCACAAGCAAAAACTCATACAAAAAGGGGGAATCCAAATGAGAGCAGTCAGGCTAGTATAAGTAATTATGATTGGCAAGTTAGTGCATCTTTGTGACTTGAGTGGGACATGTTACGATCTAGGCGTAAACTTGCAAGACTGAACATTTTATCCAAGACCATGATAGGAGTCGCCTCGCGCTGCCTGTACTTAGCTATTTGCACACGACCAAGAAGCAAACCAGAAGATCTCATCATAACCGCTAGATTCCTCCAAACGTGTGAGTATCATCAAAACCATTGGATCTTTGGACCTCCATTATGGATTTGATTTATGCTGTCAGTCAATGATATCAATCACGTTTTGTATCACAAAAAAAGTTTTAGTTCGACAAAGGCATTTTGCTTAAAAACGTGCAGATGCGTATTAGAAGTAAACGCAAACGAATACTTTTCAAAGTATAGAAGTCAGAGTTGAAATTTGTCACTTATCTTACATCGATTAGCCAGAGTTCTTTCCAAAATATTTTAACATGTCGGTACATTTTAAATGATTTACAACGTGCGCATGTTAATATTATATCTTTCGGATGTCTAGTTTGAATGAAACAAAATTTAGTTTGCATTTAAAGAAATGGATTATCCAGATTGTCAAATGCGATGGGCAAACATTCCATTAACATTCAATACCAAGTTTATATATGTCTGCACCGGCGTAGTTAGACCTTTACAATGACAGTTATAAAGCCATGCGATACATATGTTTAAAATAAAAGACGATGAAATCGTCTTCCGAAGCACTTTATCATATTAACCTTGCTAAATATATTCTATAATAAATCTATAGCTTAGTACCGGCTGCCTTATTTGCGCTACATGTATGAAAGTCGCCAAAGTCACGACTGACCACTAAGTAATTAAATAAAAATATAAGGTGATATATTCCGCATGTCTAGTGTTACTTCACATGATACTCATATAATGGAGTCTGGAAGGAATATATGATATTCAATGTCTTTGGGGTCGGAAGCAGATTTGTGTATGAACAGCAGCGGCACCAGGATCTCAATTCTGGGGGCAAAC
>JXSR01S001112.1:36437-52197 GCA_000969725.1 Ophiothrix spiculata | reverse complement strand
TATGTATATGGTTCTACAATTATTTTATGTCTTTTAATTTCATCGACTTTATCTTAAACATGTTTATGCCATTTAGTATTCTTTTAAATATTGCTGGTGGTACCTCAGTATTTGATTTCTATGATATTTTCGACTTTGAAAATAAATTCACATTTTCAGGATGGGTGTCAGGTCTGTGGTGTTTGGTTATGAGTTTCCGTGTATGAGTAAACATTTTGAGGAGTGTGAGTTCAGCCCTGTTAGTATAGTGAGATGCTGAGTAGTGAGTGATGAGTGTCTGTGATTAGTGTTGTGGAATAGTGTGCGGTGATTTAGATGAATGGGTGAAAGTGATTATTTGGTTATCTGAGCTTGAGCATTATACTCTTTTATCATTTTATATTTATTTCTACCCTGTATATTAAATTACTTTAAAAATTATTTTTGTCATATTTTATCATGTTTTCATTTTAATACACTTTCTTTACTCTGAATGTTAATAAATTGTATAAATTATGTCTTTTATGTATTTTAAAATTTTAATATGTAACCACGGACATGTGGAAGAACAATCTTTGTATTGAACGTGTTTTACCGTGTATAAATAAAGAGATTATTATTATTATTATTATTATTATTATAGACAGACATATGAAGATACATGCTGAAGAGAAAGCGGGCCATTTGCAATGTGGATTTTGCCAGGAAAAATTATCGCGGAAAGAAAATCTCAACCGACATATGAAGATACACGATGAAGAAAAAGCAAGACCATATCAATGTGAATACTGTCACAAAAGTTTCGCACAGAAAGTGCATCTTAGATACCACATCAGAATACATACTATAGAGAAAACATACCAATGTGAATATTGCCAGAAAAGGTTTACTAGTAAAGGTTGTGTAACAAAACACACCAGGATACACACTAAAGAGAAACCTTATCAATGTGATCATTGTGAACAGAGATTTACACAGAAACCACATCTTACACGTCATCTCAGCCTACATACAAAGAAGACACCTTACCAGTGTGATTTTTGCAAGAAAACATTTACGTTTAAAGTAGATCTTTCTAAGCATCACACAATACATATTAAGGAAAGCCCCTACCATGTCAATATTGCAATGAACGATTTGAAATAGAAGCAAATCTTAAAAGACATGTTAGAATTCACACCAGACACTTCAAAAGAATAACGACTGGCATTAAAGAAAAACCGTGTAAAAAATGTCAGAAAGGATTCACACTAAAGGGAAATCTACGTAGACACATCAAGATGCATTCTAAAAAGACGGTGAAACATTTTAAATGCGAATATTGTCAAAAAGATTTCGCACAAAAAGAACATCTAAAAGTACACATCAGAATACACACACAGGAAAGACCTTACCATTGTAAAATTTGCACGAAAAAAATTACAGGTAAAGGGTGTCTAACAAGACACACAAGGACACACACTAAAGAGAAACCATATCAGTGTGAATATTGTTTGAAAATATTTACACAGAACGGACATCGTGATCGCAAGTCGTAAGACTTCATACAAAAGAGAAGCCATACCAGTGTGATGTTTGTCAAAAATGGTTCAGATATCAAGAAAACCTAACCAAGCATAATGTCAGAATACACACTAAAGAGAACCCTTCGAATGTCAATAATGCCACACGGGATTCACAGTGAATGAGCATCTTTATTAAAATTTATTATGAGTTTTGAAATATGTAAATGATAATAGTATACTCATAACTAGGGCAATTCCAGTTGTTGGTCGGAACGGTATTACTGCATGATAGTGACGGTTGCACAGCTCCAACCCGAGCTCTAATTGATATTCCTATTGTTTTACATGCAAATATTGTGTCTTATTTACCCCAAAATGTAACACAATGGTGTGAAATTGCAATAAAACCATTGATTTTCCAAGCCCGTAGCCAGGGGTTGCGGTTGGGGCGTCACACCCCCAAAGTTTGACAATGTACAAAATGTGTCCACAAAAAATCCGTAAATACCCACCAAAATAGGACCTAAAGCACCAAAACTTGTAAATGGAAGGTCGTTTTTTACTAAAATACTAAACAAAATACTTGAAAAACTATTGAAAACCTTTTTTTTTTTTTTTTTTTTTTTTTTTATTAGTTTTGGGTCGACCAAAACGAAATTTTGGTCCACTTTTTGAAAATCCGCACCCCCCTTGAAAAAATCCTGGCTACGGGCCTTCAGTATTTACTGAAAAACAATGAGATCATTGACTATCATTGACAAGCATTTGATGTGGGGTTAAGCAGCTCGATTTTTTGTCCCCCTTGCCCTGAATGATTAGAAACTAGCATAGGAGATGATAATATTAAAGTATGAGCATCGGCATGTATGGTTACATCAGTATATAGGAAGTGTTCATTATTGTATAAAATTGTGATATGACATAAATTGGTAGATAGATCTGACATTGTAGATGATATTACTGGCATATCCTGATTTATGAGTGATTCTCTATATACTTTTGAAACGTTTTGACAGTTAAAATGCCTCTGAAAGATCCAAAAAGTCAAATGACCGTATGTCATGTCTCTTTAAAAGAAAAACAAAACAAAAGCCATTAGCCAAGAGGTGAAGGCAAGATGATGGAATGGATAGGCCGTGTTTTTAGACGACAAGTGCCACTGTATGACTGCTCTCACTTGGCCTCATGATGGCGGAATGAAAGAAGGGCGCACAAAGACAACCTTAATGCGAATAGTGTAGAAGGAGGAGACAATGTTGGGGTGGAAAACATGGAACAATGCCAAACCAATAGCCACATTCGAGAGAAAATCTTGCAGCCTTATGTGCCACTAGCACTGGGACGGAAGAGGTTATGTTTAGGTAACATAACAAGTTTACCGACTTTCTTAAAGCGCCTAAACCCGTCTTGTACTGCGTACATGTACAATGTACATTGTACATCCTGAAAACTTGTATGTACATGCTCATCAAAACTCCATCTCGAGGTTAATGCTATACTTGGAAAGTCCATTTTGATGCTTTCATTTATATTAAGGAGTGCTCATAAATACTGTAGTATGGAGGTTGGAAAATCTTTGTCTTAAGTGATTGAAACTTTTTAGACTCCCCTTCTTAATGGGCCTTTGCCCACCTCATCCCCACCCCCACCCCTTGCAGGTGATACAACTTTTCTATCAAATTTCACATTTTATGTGTACTATCGCAGATGCTAATCGCCTGTAAAAATCAATTGATATGGTAAAGATAATAAGAAGTTGATCTGGCAGAGCACGCAAAAAACGTGGTTGCGAGAAATTATATTTTTAGCGTGACCTGTAAATCAGAACAACTGTTAACCCCTAGATTAAAAGGATATTTAAGCAAATGGAAAAAGAAGTTGTGGACACAACTCCTTTATCTATTTGCTTAAAGGTGTAAGATACATATAAATGAAGTACACAAATTCGGAACAGGTTTGGACAGGCACATGGTTTTTAATAGTTAAAAATAGGTTTCTTGATATTTTCTTTGGTGAGAATGTTCATTTTAACAACAGCACGTTTGGTTTTAAAACGCACACACTTGTAGAAATTTTCATCAAAATATTAGGATTATAACATTAGGATTTGGGCGCAGCGGCAGTTCCCTCGCCCTGCACCAATGAGTTCCAGTGTTCGAGTCCCGCGCCCGGCGGTTTATGTACATTTGGTTTGCAGTCCATGCTCGCTTCCGCGGGTTTTTCTCCTGGTACTCCGGTCTTCCTCCTGCATTCAAAACTGAATTTAGAAAACATCTTGGAGCCCTGTTGAAGATAAGCTTCCTTACTTGGATTCAAGTTGAGTATTAAGTACCAAGTTGGGTTTCCTTGGCATGTTGGCGAAAACCTAATCAAGGTGATTTAATTATTTTTTTGATCCTGGTCATAAAAGGAAAAGAATATTTTTTAGATTTTTTTCTAAAAAAGAGAGTTGACATGGTTTGTTTTTAAAAGGATAACTAACATCATTATTCCACAAAATATTAAACTATATCAATTTCATTGATGTACTTCACTGGCAAGCTTTTCTATTATTTACATTTAAACAAGTAATATCATACCAATCCACCTGCTTGAGTTTAATTCAAAGTTTTATGTAGTAGATAATGGTTGAGTATCACGACGTTCGTGGACATGCTTTGTTTTCCACGAAAGTCTTGATAAACGATTCCATTCACCATTGGAGGCGGAAGGTTAAAGGTTACATGAAAAGAGACTATCAAGTAGTTTTTATAAATTTGTTATAACAAATCTGAGTGAAAAACAACAACATAAAATTCCGATTATGCACGATGCTCATAAAAGCTTTCAAATATACCGCCTCGCAATCCTGTATTTGACGACCTCCAAAACAATCTCTTTGAACTGGCTGAGTGAGATTACGCTTGTTAGTGTACGAAGAGTTTCATAAGACCCTGGAATATACACCAAGTAAACTATTATAAGTGTTGTTTAATATCCGTGGATCTCGAAAATCTCTGAACCCTTACCGACGTCATCCGACCTTGCATTCATACTAGTTGTCGCTTTGTACTTTCTGTTCAATGTACAATATCAAAACACCAGATGAAACAAAGCATGACGCGACGTCGAGACAAAGCTATCGAAGTATGTAAGCATCATAGTAGGGCAGTTCAGATTGATTGTTTTTCGAGGTCATAAAAAAGCGCTATATTTGAAAGTTGTTTTGAGTATCGTTGACTATTTGTGCTTCATTACAATTTTACATTGGTGTTTTCCACTTTGTTTTGTTATAACGACTGTTTATGAAGCTACTTATATTTTCTTTTCCTGTAACCTTTAACTTGAAAATTTAAGGTGGGCGGCTAATTTTTTGAGCGAAAATCGTCGGAGGAAAATTATGAAATTTTGTTATGCATACGCGCTGAAAAAATCTGACAAATCGGCTAATTTCAGCTACAAATTGTTAAAAAATTTGAAATTTGCGCAAAAATTGCAATTTTGTACTGAAAATTCGCGCGAAACGCGCAATTTTTTTTGATTATTCATATTTAAAGAATCAAAACAAAGGGAAAAATTACAATTTTCTTCCTTTCTTCTTGATTTTTTGAGGGGTCCGTTCCCCTCGTAAAATTTATGATATTTTTATATCCACCACCCTCGTCCCTCCTCCTCCCCCCCCCCGCTTCCGCCGCCTATGCCATTCTCTTATACATAACTATGATAACGCCCACCGAACCGATCTATTTATTTTACAATCAACTAGAAATTTGTTACACTTAAAAGTTCTTATTATTCTCGATGAATTGCAATTCAATCGATATTCGATTCATTCAATACGTTGACTCTCCAGCGTCCCGGAGATGGTGAATATTAGGCTCATCCTGTCCATGATCAGTGTTTATATTGAATAAAACGTTTTACAAATACTGGATTTTGAATAGTATCTATTTGCCTTATTTCTTGGGCCTAAATTTAGCCTGCTATTATGAGTTCGGGTAGACCTACAATCACCAAAAACTGTATTTATTTACTGTCAGAATCTGTTTTTGTTATTGTTAATTTCTGTATGTTTGAAAAAAAATAAGATAATTGATGATACACGATTTATCTATTGAAATTCAAATTCATCATTTATATACAATAACCTTACAATGCTCTCAAAGACTTAACACACGTGATAGACTTGGCACTGGTGACATTCTATTCAAATTATACAGGTGTGAAGCCTCTCTTCGGCGACTCATAAATGATCTCTGGGATATTCACTTTCAACAAGGCATACGCCCACGCAAACTTGAATAAAATAAAGACAGGTACCTACTTTTCTCGCTACCCAATAGTATTATCCTGTCAACACTCATAGTGTTGACAGGATAATAACAAGTGGAAAAACATTTCGCGGATGTTAAACCCCAAAGCAAAATAATAAAATCTCTGTTTCTTTTTTCTTATCGGTTGGCATCATAACGTTTAATTTTGGTATAACGGTATTTTTTCCATGTGAGGACACCGTGATTAATCATACTGAAAATAATTTAGAATGTCGTTGATTGTTTTAATTGATTATCCTATAATATTACCGAAGCTTAAAATTCTAAAATATAAGCAATAATCTTCTTATTGCTTATATTTCAGTAGCATATCAGTAAAATCAACATTTACTTTGACGAGTATAATAGTGGATTGTGCCTTTAAAAATTTTTCTATATAGGATTTCGCACTTCATGTTCCTAATATCAGATTATCGCATAAATAATGAGCCATAAAATTCTGACAAAGACAGATGATTCTAGTGTTTTAAATCAGCGTTACACTTATCGCTCTTTCTATATATTACTCTTTTAAAATGCAGCTTTGTCATTCGATAATTTACAGTGCAAATAAATATATCTGATAACATATTTTTTTACAAAATGAATTAGCTATTCTTCTACGTTTATTTGGATTTATTGCTCTAAATGGTTACGTATTACCGTCACATTCTCGTCATTTTAAGTGGCAGTGTCGTAACCAGAGAGGGAGCCCCCCTCCCTGACGAAACCCTCGCCCCCTCCTTTCGCCCCCCCCCCCAAAAAAAAATGACTTGTACATGGGTCTATGGAGAACTCCTATTTTTGCATTGTTCTCGCATCCCTTGAAACATGTCTGCCCCGTCTTGCCACCTCATTTCAAAAAATCTGGTTACGCCACTGGCTGCAATTCACTGATGGTGTGTCTAATTTCACAAAGTGGACCAAAGTCATTTTTGTGCGCTTACCTTAATTCTTCATATCTCCGGACGGGAATGGTTAAAGTAGATGGGACAAACACCGTGTTGTAGAGTTATAAATACGCTTTTATCTATTCGCAACTCTTTTCGATATTTTTATTTGCTCATTTCGTTTATATTGAAACAAGCTGTATATTATGACGTAAGCTCATAGAGTCAAAAGAAACATTATCACGATTTTTGCACTGCTCTAAATTAAAATTGGAACTAAGATATTTCTAGATAGTATCAATACTGAAAGAAATCTATTACATCTGAAATTTAAGGCTACAGTCCTTAAAAACGTCTCGCTCGGCTGAATGTCATGTTTACTGCAAGTTTTTACCTACTTACACGTATCAGAATATCACAAGTTTTGGCGTGGAACTCTACTAGTAATTTCACGTCCATTATCAAGGTCAAAATGACGCCTAAAGACAATTTTGAAAAAGTTGACTCTTTTTCGCCGAAATCTCATAATTTCATGATGTTCGAACAATTCGATTGGTTTCAAACGCGCGCGGGTTACCAGAAACAAACTTGTTTCTTTTTTTGGCCTAATATTGTAAAGTTATGCGTACCTTAATAGATAAAAGGAAAGTTAGAAGTAAAATTATTACCTAGAAAGATACAAATGCATTTAACAATATACAAATTTTTAAACCCAATATTTGAACATGGTGTACTTGAAATGTTTCAAGTGATGTAACTTTAACTTTTGTTCTTAGCTTGTATTTATTCGCAATTTGAAGATTTTGTTTGCGTTGGGAAAGTTGTTCGTATTACAAAATCATAACCCAGTTCAAATCATTGAATGAAATGACAACTCTACTTGCACAAATTATGTTCATTGCATGTTTCATCAACCATTTGTAATGATTCATTTATTGTCATTTGTCAGTATCACCAATTCTCTATTAACATGACTAAGGCCGGTTAAGTGAATGACAATGCTTTGAATTGCATTGATTGAAGGGTAAGCATAATATTGATACATAAGTTTAGAAAATGCACATAATGAAGCATTCTGCCTAAAATGATGTTAAACCTTCAATTTGAAAATGTGTTTTGTGTTTTTGTGAAGCTCATTCATAGAATGAATTGGAAAAAAAACCTAAACGATTTCTTTTCAGCATCTTGTCTTTTGAAACTATTTTCTCTCAAATAGCATCCAGGGGGGGGGGGGGCTAACCCAATATAACTTACCAACACTCATTAAGTGTTTTATTTAGTACTCTTGCGATATACGACTGTCTCATCTATCTGATGAAAAATTAAAGACCTCGTCCTTGGTACACGTATAACTAATCTAACTTTGGAAAACAAAATTTATCTGGAAAAAAATTGAAACATTCCCATTACGGTAGACGGTTGTCTACCTTTGTGCAGTAAATGGCAGACAATTGTCTACCGTAATGAAATATTTTCAGAACAAAAACTATTTTAAATATTTTATTTAACGATTTAGATTTTTTGATGTTGTATGTTTAAACACGTGATGTGATCCTAATTCTTTAACGTTTCACCGCGTTATACACAGATGAGCTTTCACGAAAGTTTCTGCTATATTTATAATTGTATCCAATGTTTTGTAAGTAAATGTTAGTCTGTGTCAAGTCCGAGATAGTGACCACTGCGTATAGAAGGCTTGTCACAAATTCGTCAATGGTAACTTGGCGGGACATTTTGCAAGGGTTTAACAAAGATAGGTAAATGCACATATTGTGTTTTCGGAAATACATTTTATAGAAATAAAACTTGTTGATGTTGAATATAGAAAACAAAACAAGCATCAGATTCTATACAAGTGTTACGTAACAGGAGTACATTTTAGAAGAAACTAGCATGTGTCTTCAAATTAACCCACAAAAGTGAAGCGTTGCCAAGATATATATAATTGTATTGTCCTAATATAATGTACGCATTTAAACAAGGCTTTCTTTTAGTAAAAAAACAGTCACTTCATATAATCAAAATCTACTGTTTTACAAACTACGTGTAAGAATACTTTTTAACACCTCTAATGGAACTTTAAAAATTATCAGTTTGAAGAAGAGAAAGTATATAATCCGTTGAAATGTATAGATTTGTGCCCGGATTTACCACAAATTGTAACAATATATCCATTGGGGGATTATTCACCAGTGCATGCCTCACTTTCGTGTGGTATTACTAAATATGTGATTGGGAAATATTTACTGTTAAAATACTAAATCCGTTCAAGTGGAGGGTGCATTGCGAATTTGAATATTAAGCATTCACATCAGAGCGTCAGATTACAGTTCAATTTGCGTTTAGAAAGATTCAATATAGTTACAAACAAAGCAATATCCATAACGTTTAAGTTACCTCTGTCACACATCACGAAACGTACGAATAACGAACTAATAACGTATACTGGTTTGGTCATTGAAATACATGTATATCTATTACCAAACAGTGTACGTTATTAGTACGTTAATCTCACGGTACGGTGATGTGTGACACAGCTTAATGGTGGTGTAACACATCCCCGTATAGAGCCAAAACGTATGAATAACGTACAAAGTTTAGGCTATACGGTGGCGAGAGGTCATATACGGTGAAGAAATCCATACAATAGACGTATTGAAAAACGCACATCATGAAACCGTATGACTTGCGGATAAGAAGCGGAAAATTGTCTCGTCTCACTGAACAACGCCGAATGAAAACCGGACGTGTGCCGTACTAAACCAACAAATTAAGTATGAGGAACGTAAAAAACTAATTAGTAACGTACGAGTAGGCAGAGTGACAATCGCCAAGGTAGATCCCCACTTGAAAATAATACCTCTTCACACTTTCCGGTTCACAAGTTTCATTATTTCCATGCATTCCCACCGGATGGATAACGGATTGAACGTGTTTCTACCGAATGCGTAACAAACATCACCGTACAGTCAAAACAGTGTACGTTATTCGTACGTTTTCGTCTATACGGTGATGTGTGACACCGCCTTTACAATGTAATCAAATAAATAAATTGAATCAATTTAAGGCTGAATGACAAGATGCACAACAGTTTATACTTATGCGCTAAAAGCTGTGAGCTTGTATAGATCAAGCAAATAACTTGCATAAAGTGCATAACAATTAAGGGTGTTGTTACGAGACCGTACCAAAACATATAAATATCATTAATAAATCGAAAATACTCAGCTAAACATCATGATAGCTTTCATTGCAAGCGTTACCTCGTTACCTCCTAGCGATGCCCTCTTGATGTAAATGGTCCGCTAGTCCGAAAACAAATTGGGTTGCAAATCAACAAAACTAATTATTTTTCGGACTAGCGGACCCAATTTTATTTTCGGACTAGATTATCTTATTTCATTTTCGGACTGGCGAACCTTATTTAATTTTCGGACTAGCGAACCTTATTTCATTTTCGGACTAGCGAACCGTATTTCATTTTCGGACTAGCGGACCCTATTTCATTTTCGGACTAGCGAACCTTTTTTTTTTTCATTTTTGGACTAGCAAACTTTCGGACTAGCGAACCTTTGGACTGGCGAACCTTCGGACTGGCGAACCTTCGGACTAGCGGGCTGTAATCAAGGAGTACCAGAAAGAACTCAATTGACTTCCAATGCCTTGTTTCTCCTTTTCATTCATTTTTGAGATGGGCGTTATCTGGAATTAAAACTCTTAAATCTGATTTTCAAATCATTGAACAAGCCAAGATCAAATTTCAATATCCTAATTTTAGTAAAATCTGTGTATTGAAATGAAAAACACAGACTTTACTGAAATAAAGTAACTTGAGATTGCATTGGTCAATTTAAATGATTTTAAAAGCAAGTGGTTTAAGTATTGACTTTGTTTAAACATATCTCAAAAGTTAAAAGTTCTTTTTGACCCACCTTGTATGTACACTCATTAAAAAGAAAATTATCTATTTAGGAATTCAAGGACAATAATTACTAGACCTATGATTCATTTTGTGATGTGGCTTTTGCTCCACGACCATATTTGAAGTGAAATAACTTCACTTGTAGAATAGCCCTAATTATTATTTGTCATTGTTCCCTCGTCTTTGGAATAAGTTACCGTTGAGCATTCGTGGTTTACGTCATTTGTCTGGGTTCAAAGGTCGTCTTAAGTCACATCTTTTACCTGTCTAAATTTTCCCTACTTTTCTCTTCAGCGCCTTGCATACTTTGAAAAAGGCGCTACATAAATATCATTATTATTATTATTATTATTTCAATCTTGCCATAATGTAAAAAGGTAAAAATAACCAGAGACTAAATTGTCTTTTGTTTTAAGCTGGACGGTGACATATACAAAGATACATTAGACTTGTTCAAATCTGTAGTTTACGAATTGTTAACAAGTTATTTTCAGCGTTTCTAATATTAGCATATATATGTAAACTGTAATTCCTTTTCATTACGTCCACTAGTCCATGTAAGCCTATTGTGAGGTCTATTCATATTTACAAAACATTTAAATCTTGATTTGAACAAATTTATAGTATAAGCTATTAAGGCCTAAACCGTAGTTGGCCTCCAAACAAAATTTTTCCTACCAAACATTTGGTCGTGACGTCACCAAATATTTACCATCGAATTTAAAGTATGAACGGGTAACAAACATTTGGTCCAATGTATATGGCAATTCAATAACAGGTGCAATCTAGCGCGAAATTGTATTTGGTCTCAACTCGGTATTGAAGTTATTTTGTTTGGAGTCACTCGTCATTTTGACGTGACGACTAAATATTTTGTTGGAACAATTTTGTTTAGAGGCCGACTATGATTTCGGCCTAAGAATGACATATACGATCATTATTAAGATTCTCCGAACATTCACCAAACTAGTGTCGACACCACGTTATATAATTCAATAACACATTATACAGTTCGTGACATTTGCGCTTTATTCCTATTTACACAACCTCCTGAACTAACTATTACAAACATCAGCCAAATTTTCTGGTCTTTTATCATTTCATCCAGACAAATTACTCCATAAAGTACAATCCGAATGAGTAACAGAGTACTTTAGATACCTGCGGGCCTTTGTGACTCCATACATTCATTTAACGGATGTGACTTTATAGATAACCTCCAATGTTATTGCACGTTCCCGCCTTTACACTGTCTATTCTAGTAGCAAAAATAACTTCCGTATTTTGATGGTTTCAGGCAATTGTATTAAAGGAAACGATTTAACGTCTCGCTCAATGTGCATGCAGATTTGTCCTGGCACCATGACTCGACTTTGTGTCAAGTCATGGGAAATGCTATGTAGTAAAACTGCCATTTAAGCATGTCAATACAGATCATCTTTGGACTAAGTCCACACCTCAAATTCAGCCAAAATATTGAGGCTGTTCACAAATTTTATAATAGTATGCTCCTTGAGAGTCTTGTGCATCTCATGATACGTGATTTGTTAACATTTAGAATCAAAATGTGTGATTTTGGCGCCCAAACTTACCTTACTTACCGGGTTTCCGAATTTGACAACCTCAACTTTGTTTACATCCAGATTTTGGGTGATAAATTTCATCTTTGGGTTTAAAGTATGTTTGTTATGATTTTATCCTATTAAAAGATGTTGCCTATGGTGAGAGGAATTTTCATACGTTTTTTATTTTTCACATATTGCATGTCAAAACTTAGAAAGCTTAAATGGCAGTTTTACTTCACATAATTCCCATGACTTGACACCAAGTCATGGTGCCAGGACTACATGCAGATTATCTTTTATTTTTGTCAAACAAATTGTTTCATTTCTTTCAGATCATTTATATTATTTAAGCTGATAAAGTCATATACATATTTGAATTAGTGCTTTAACAGAAAAAGTGTTATGATCACTTGAGCTGTACCCCGAGTTTTGATGGGTATGAAGTATGAAGTATGCTACTGTCTCGTATACCATTATTTTTAATTTTATAGAATAATATACGTGCATCCATGAAAGGGCAAATTGTTTTAAGACCCTTATACATCGTGTGACGATCAAGTCATCCTCTTTACATTATGTGTACTGTAGCTTATAGTCATGAGGTTTTTATTTTCTAAAATTATCAAACCTTTTCAGATTCAGATTCAGATTCTTTATTTTTTCCATAAAAATACAAAAAAATGCATCAGAACAGCAACAAAATAACATCAAAAAACAAAGCTGATGGAGGAAAGGACCGGAAGGCCAAAAGGCCTGTTGAATGTCCATCACTTTTTAGATATCCCTTCCGATTGGCAAATTGGTGTTTATAGATTCGAAATTAAAACTAAAACTATATTTAAATCCCATGATTTATTATTGAATATTTGCTATCTTCTTGATTATAAATAGAATCTTTTTCAGAGGTAGGCATTCCTTTCCATGTGGTACATTCCAAATATAGACTAATATTTCACTCCCGTTATTCCATTTGTCAATCCATAAAGGTGTATTGAACAGGTTTTTGTTGATGTTTTATTTCAAGAAAAAAAAATTGTGTAAAACAGTTTGGTGTAAAACATTAGTGTATATGAATCGAAATGAATTTCTAATCGCACTTTATCTGTTTAGGGTGGTATTTTTCTTTGTCACTTGCGATAATTAATAACAAAATAAAATGCATATATTTGAATTAGATAAAGAAACTAGCAATACCATAAAGACATTATAACCGCTAATACTTCAGATGGCGCACAAATCTCAAAATGTTAGGATAAATTTGAACTTCTCCGATGACCCTTATAACAGTGGATTTTTTTTATTATAAATTAAACTTGAAAAATAAACCTTTGATGAGTCATCTATTTCACAAACATGTAGCTGTTGGCCTAAAATGTCAGTATAAATTTATACTTTGGTAATTTATAGAGGTAAAGTAAAATTGTGTTTATTTGTTTGTTTGGGCTGAATGTAGCTTTGGAGGTACATTATGATTCCTTTCCAACTTATGAAATAGAATATAAAAGCCACATGTTGCGTTTGTCCAATATATACAAAATAACACTATACAGCTTGAAAAAAAAAACATACACAGAGGAATCCATATCGACCTTTCAACTACAACCAAATACAATGTTACAACACACGTAAATAAGGAAATTCAAACTTGACAATAACTTCTTCTTACTTTAGGAAATCAAAAGACGATTCAGAATTTAAAAAAGTTATTATGATAACTACTTTTTAATCTAAATTAATAACCTGCGTAATAGCGCGATCCAATCTAATAAGATTATTTCTACTTTTACGCAAACAACTGCGCGGTCATTATCAGGTAACAATGACTTCTTTTAATGACCTGCGTATGTGATGTCATTTAGCGCTGAGTGCGTTTTCTCATAAAACGCCAATCAAGCGCGCGTATGCACCACACACGCGCAAGTTTATCATATTACGCGAAGATCGTCATGCCTTGATTGATCGAAATTGTCTTATAGGGAACAGCGGCGTAGCTAGGGGGCAAGGGGGGCAAGTTGCCCCGGGCGCCACCTCTAGGGGGCGCCAAATCGCCCCTACATAAAAAATAATTGGACCAACAACAGGGGACATACTGCTGAAATTAGCAAATTTGTTCCTTAAGATTTTGGTACTTTTTAGCTTTAATAAGTTAATATAACTGGAAAAAACGCAAAAACTTGTGCGCGCTTCGCGCGCTGGAAAAAAATTTAGGGAAATTTTAGCAGAAATTACCCATTTTAGCAAAAAAAGGAGGAGTTCTTAAAAGCTAGGGAGCGTATCTTTTTAAGTTTCGGGGGGGGGGGGTGCCAGTGTCAATTCTTGCCCCGGGCGCTAGACACCCTCGCTACGCCGCTGATAGGGAAAAGTAGCTCTTTAAGTAAGAAATACGTTTAACAAAGTATTTCTTTATAAAATCACACATAAAAGGCATTACAAATGTCAAAAGACGATTATTAATGATAATAATAGTTTTGCACCATCTTTTAATTCGGTCATTGTTCTAAATTGTCGTTGTTTGTTTTGTGCCCTCGGCGCTTTTCTTCGCAAGCTACGCTCCCTCATAAAACTTCCTCGGCCCAAAACAAACACCTCCGATTTTAAAAACTGACCTCAAAAAGATGGTGCACAGTTATTATTGTCTTATTAAACTTTAAAGTCTTTTTTTTTTTTTTTAAGCCTTTTACTAGATCTGCTTTTTTAACTTGTTTTCATGTTTAGAGAATTTCGAAGACAGTTATCTCAAGATTTACAGCTTGTTTTCCAAATGACCTATAATCTGTACACTAGAGGGTATAACAAGTACATTGATCTAAGGTATTAACACAATTAAAAGAAGATCAGTAACCTCTTCAAAATTGTTAATACAAATAGAGGGGATGTTTTTAAACCAATTCAATTCAATAAATTTAAATGTCCTACTAATGTGTTAAAGTCAAATATAGGAATGACAAAAGACACAGACTGATCGGAGGTGTAAAAACAATAAACCCAAGTTGGAGTTCAAAAGGGATACTTATTTATGACTTCAGCGACATATTGTTTATTTGTTTGTTTGGTTGTTTGTTTGTTTAGTTGGTTGTTTGTTTGTTTGGGCTGAATGTAGCTTTGGAGGTACATTATGATTCCTTTCCAACTTATGTATGTAATAGAATATAAAAGCCACATGTTGCGTTTGTCCAATATATACAAAATAACACTATACAGCTTGAAAAAAAAACATACACAGAGGAGTCCATATCGACCTTTCAACTACAACCAAATAGAACAATGTTACAACACATGCAAATAAGGAAATCCAAACTGACATTAATAACCGTTTACAAAGTTACTAATTTGTTTAAGGTGTGCCAATGTATCTAATTATTAGCTATGAGATGTATTTGCATTAGCAATCGTAATTTTTACACCAAACTGTGTTTCTTTATTAATCTTTCTACTCACTTGACAATAACGTCTTTTTTACTTTAGGAAATCAAAAGACGATTCAGAATTTAGAAAACGTTATTATGATAACTACTTTTTAATCTAAATTAATAACCTGCGTAATAGCGTGATCCAATCTAATAAGATTATTTCTACTTTTACGCAAACAACTGCGCGGTCATTATCA
>JXSR01S001110.1:7610-22767 GCA_000969725.1 Ophiothrix spiculata | reverse complement strand
AGAAATATTGGAATATTGACTAAATTGAAACATTTTGTACCACAACATGTTTTATATTCATTGTACTGCACTCTTGTATCACTCCCTTATATCAATTATGGCATTCTGATAATATGGGTAAATGCATGTAAAACCTACCTGGATATAATATATACAAACTGCAAAAATTAGCAATGAAGACGATTTCATATGAACATTATATATGCCATACGGGACCAATATTCTATAAGCATAAGATTTTAAATGTTTTTGACACCTTCAAATTAGAATTGGGAATATTTATGTATAAACATTAAGCTGTTCCTCAGGCGACCAGAACCAATTTAACAGGCCACTTCTTTTGCAATAGAGTGGTCACCCCCTGGAACAACCTGCCAGATCATGCTAAATCTGCACCAAATGTGGCTACTTTTAAAAAGAAATTGAGAGTTTTGCCCATCGGCGAAGAGGACTAATCGACCAAGTATACAAGTAGGTATAAGTAAGTAAAGTAAGAAATCCTCTTACATTAACATTTTCGGGATATTCACTAAACACAATCAAGTACACAAATACAGAGCAAGAATGCTGTAGGCTATAGCATTCATAAAAGAGAAAAAAAAGCTGTCTCTGATCAGGATATAAGAGTTGCAGGGCCGAATTTATGGAATTCATTAAACAAAAACCTAAAACTTTGCAAAAGCACCAAACATTTTAAAAATATGTACAAAACTGGATTGTTATCAAAGTACATATGATTTGTTTTTTGCTTAGCTTTGGGCATTTCTTGTCTTCATTTGTTTGTTCCATTTAGCTCATGTGGTGTATTTTGATTTTCCTTGTTTTACTTTTGCTGTATGGGGATGATCCCTACAGGCCTTTTTGGCCTTTTGATCATTCCCTCAATATCATGTTTTGTTTGTTTGTTTATGCTAATTTTAATGTATTTTATATATGTGATATTCGTGATATTGTAAACAAATTTGAAGTTGAAGTTCAGTACAGAAGTTGGACCTGGCTTTGAAAGTACTTCCCATAAAAATCGGACCTGATGTTGAAAGCAGTTTTCTATTAGTATTTCATGCATATTTTGATTGTTTCATTACCTTTAAGCTTCGTCTTTCCAAGCCATTTATGTAATACGTTAACTGGGGAGTGACGTTTTTACAAAATATTCCCATTCAGTGGCAATACTCAAAACATGTTTTGTTCAAGAACGGCGCAATCCTGCCAACAGATACAATGCTGCACCATGATGGAGGATTCCATGTTCGTTGTGATTCTCAAGTTGACACCCATGTGTCGCGGCATATCGAAAGATCAGCATACGGAGGTCGATTTTAAGATTTGGTATAGTTTTGGTTCTTTAAAGTGCATATTTTTAACAAATCAATTTTTGATTTTTTATGAACACATCAAAATCATTTCCTGCTAGAAAATATCCGTTGGACAGTAAGATAAGCCGAAAGCACATTCAGATTAATCCAATGTATACAATCAAAGATAGTTTGTCATCACATTTTTCAGATACATATTATGGCATATAAGACTACTATATTTCAATAATCAACAGGTATATATGAAATCCGTACTGTGAATTTGAATATATGCGTAACCCCTTCCTTAACAATAACATAAAACAGCTTTGTTGGGTTATGTTGTTAAAGTGTTAAATCTAAAGTTTTATATCGTTTCTCATCATTAATATAAAATGAAAACATCTTAAAGGACGATTCTTAGAACCCCAAAATGCATGATTAAAATATAACAAAAAACGCGCGTCATTGACCAAACTCACTCGCCTCATATTGATCCTTAGTCTTGCGTTACTGGTTTGTAAAGTGCAAATCACATATATTCTTAACAGCTATCCTATTTCTCGGAAGAGCAGCTTGAATTTAATCAACGTTAAAATGTCCATTCGGTTTAAAGAAAATATAACCTAATTAACTTTTAATGATTATATGGCAACTTTTTTAAAACAAAAATGTCTTTCACATTGCGAATTAATTCCAGTGTAAAAAGATTCCATTTAAAATAGAAAAGGCACGCAGTGATTGATTGACTTTAATGCAGTTGAAATTAAGCGGTAATCAAAATAAATGTACATCAATTAATGTCGAAAATACATATTGGATACTAATTTTCCGATGAAGATTTTGTTAGCATTACAATCGAATCAAGAAGGAAAACATGGTCCTTTTTAGTTTCACTGCCAATATTTGAACAAAACTAACACAACGAGTACATCAGTTGCTCCATTTTAAATAATAGCTAGGTTGCGCAAACTGTCGTTCGGTCAAACCGAACGGAAAACAGCCTCATAATCTTTTGTTATTTATTAATATTCGCATGGGTAACTCATGAATAACAAAATAATTTACGATCGGTTTGACCTAACGATAGTTTGCGCAACCTACCTTTAAGATTTAAATGGTATGTTCACCGGTCTAATAACCAATAACTCCAATAACCAGGAATCCGGGTCTAATTGAACTACACCGATTCCGAATAGGTCCCAATCAATCATTTATTGATCGCACATGTACAAGTACGTTCAACAGCACACAATTGAATAGTACGCTCAGTCACACGGACGTTGTATTTTAAGGGCCGCTTCAGACTCCCCTATCGTATAGAATATTTTGTTCAGAATATTCTATGCAGATGTCATCGAATATTATACATCGTATTAAAAGCTATGAACCGGAATCGAATACTATTTTCGCGAGTCAAATATTCTTTTCCAATACATAACAGTTGCCACACTTATTAAAATCATTAAATCATGTAGCAGACATAAAGCAATATAAAACCCTTTGCGCATGTTTAGGTCTATAGAATTTTGAAAATATTGTACATTTTTAATTCGTCAAAGTGATTATCCCAGTATATTTTCTTAATGAAAAATCAGTTTTCTTGAAGCTTCTGCGAAGGCAAGACGCACAACTAACATTTTTGAGACTTTTCGCTTTATACCCTTGTCACATAAGCTCATCGGCGAAGTTACGATGTGCTCGGCGTCATACTAGGTAGATTTCAGCAGACACCAATCGGAAACCGGCCGGTGTCCGACCGGTGTCCGTAGAGCCGTACAAACGCCGGAGCATGCAACAAGAATATAATTCTGAGTTAAAACCTTGCGGCGTGTCTACGGTGTCTTCAGTTATGGTCTAATAACCAACAAAGTCCGACCGGTGACCGACCTGGCATCGCAAGAGCTCGCAAGCATTCGGTGTCATACCGATGTCATACCGCCGTTGCGGCTTTGCAGACGCCGGTCAGCGACCGGTGTTTATGTGATCAGGGCTGTTAGCTGGCCAACGTATGCTAATGATTATACTTGTCATTCTAATCCTACGTAGAAGGAGAAGGAGGGTTGTACTTTCGCCCCCCTGTATTCTATCAATCCGACCAAATCGAAGGATATCCCATGTTTTCTTACAGGTCTCACATTAACGGGAAAAAATCATTTATCAGCTTTAAAAGTTGATATTGTTAGTAGCATCTGAATAACTAAAAACGAATTACGAATTGCTATACATATCTTGTAATCATGTTGCCGGAATTAGTTATCTAAAACCAACATATAAACCAACCTAAGCTAGGGGTCTTACAATATTGCAGACAGACAGACAGACAGAAAGGTAGGTAGGTAGGTAGGTAGCAACAACGGACACGATAGTAAATACGAAAGCAATGTGGGCATATTTTGTTACCACCAAGAAAACAACATGAGACTAACATTCGTTTATTCTGTGGAGTAATACAATTTTAACTTCGAATAGATCATATCTGATATTTAATTGGCTGATGGTTATGGCATTTGTGAACATCAAAGCATGAGAAAATGATTGTCACCCGAAGTTGACGAGGCGTTTCAAATAACTTGAAAGCTATAGTCTCGTTTACAACGTTATAGTACGGTAAAGGTTTATACACCCAATAATCATGGATATAGGCCTACATGTATCTGATATCAGTACTGTGTTGACTTCGGCATAATAGGCCCATGGGGGGGGGGGGCATGTTATGATATCAAAAATCATATATGCCGTTTCAGAGAGAAGCGGTGTGTAATGTTTGCAAAATGTACAGATTTTGTAAGGCCAAAATAGATCAAAATTTTTCGGACAAATTAGTTTATTTTAGCGAAAATGCTTATTTTGGACAAATTATTGATATTTAATAGTAAAGTACGTGAGAAGTGCGCAAAAATGTGTACATTTTATATGAAAATGATCAATAAAGAGGTAATTGAGAGAAATTTGCGCCAAAAAAATTCTGCTTTTTTTTTCTGGAGGGGAAAACTGGGAGGCAAAAAAAATTGAGAGGGGGGGGGGCAAATGCCCCTCACATGCACTTCATCTTTATTTCCTGCTCAACACACTCTATAGTTTATAGTCCACATACTACGCTATGATTGGGGCATTGTTTTGAGCTTAGTGTCATCTCTGTTACTCTGTGGTACATGTTTTATAAAACAAGCACTAAAGATCGTTCATGCAGTTAGCCTCTGATTCTTTTATTGATCATCAATTACGACAAGTGATAAAAACCTAGTGAACTTGTTGTTTGGCATAGGGGTAATTGTAGTTGTATATCAAATGAAACATTCAGAGTCATTTTTGGAAATACTTCATATGACAGCTACTCCTTTGTGAGTTTCTAAGTGAGGATTTTAGAGGAAATAATAAATAGCTGCCATATGTAAACCGGGTCTGAATCGCAAAGCGTGAAAAACCTGTCGCAGCTTCGGCGTATTTTTCTCAAAAACAGTTGTGTTTTACCCCATAAAAGTTGGTATCATTGTAATCTTGACAAAATAAGCTACATTATGATATATATTTCATAATACAATGTCGAATTCGTGATGAGATATTGATGTAGAAAGTCAAAGTTTTACTTAAATTTACGCAAGTCAGCTTTTCACTAAGCCATGTAACTTCACATTAAAGCTTGAAGTCTATGCTATCGGATGAAACAATTTTTTTGATCTGTTGATTTTTCTACTTTTTCTAAAATACGCCAAACCTCAACCAATCGTATAGCATTTGGTTTTACATAGCGTTAAGCGAAAGACTCCCGGATGTAGATTGGCCTGTATTTTAATAGCCAATCAGCGAGGCGTATTGAGCCGACCCACACTGCTGCTGTGGCGGGCTGTATAAATATTTTAATATAATAAAGATGAAATGTATATGCCCTTTGCACACACCACCTGGAGCTGCCACTGCCATTATTGATTTATATGACATTGAATGGTGGAGAGGTAAGAAGGGGCATACACACTATTTCATGCCCTCCTTATCCGACCCCTTCCTTGTTTCACTCTTGCGTATATGTTGAACAAACTTCCTAATAAGTATGAGTTGAAAACATGTGATAGGCCTATTCGAAATGACTTGAACTTCAGCATTTGATGTTATAATTTATCAAAGGTATATCTTAATATTAAGATATATTTATATCATTGCTGTAGCATTCAAATCCTAAAATAACCTTTAAAAAATCATTTTGGCCAAATTGTGCACCAATTTTTGGCAATATTTAAAAAAGTAAGTCAAAAATCAACAATTTGAGAAATGCGTTCTTAGACATATGTTTCTTGATTCTAAAATGCATTTGGTCCAAAATGACCTTTTATTATTTACCAATATTTCAAAATAATTAAAGTGTATTTATTTATATATACTTTTGTTTTAAACACACATTTCATGGCTTCCACTGCGTAAATTGATTTGGTTTCTCTCGTTTCTTCTTGTCAGTTAGCAACTATACCTTCTGTATCAAAAACTATAAACTTTGCCCCAAAATGGCATACTATAATATAAACTACCAATTTTGTACTTTCGCCTATGGTTTGTTAAATGACGTTCCATATGGCAACTTTAATATGTCTCTATTGACAAAAAAAAATATTTTAATCATTCAAATCAATAACAATCAACGGATTATGAGTGTTACTTTAAATTACTTTTAACTCGGTGAGAGAGTACCCCGAATACAGTTGTTTTCGATGAGTTACGGTATTTTGTCGTCAGCATAGAATATTCTAAGCAAAATATTTTATACGATAGGGGAATCTTAATCGGCCTTACGACATCGTACCGCATTAGTATGTAACAGTTTCCAAAGTAGGTCTAGTGTCAAATATATCGAGGTTAATCAATGATTTCCTCCACGTTAGTAAACGCTTTTAGACGATAATTTGTACAAACAAGCACAATTCATATTGGATTTGCCCAGCAGTTTTATGCTTGAATTGTAACACATCTAACCAAAGGATGAGGTTGCAAACCCTCTGAGTTCATCAGAGGTTCGGTTCCAAATTGAGTTGTTTTATTTTAAACTGTTGGTTCAAATCTGATCATTTACGCGAAGTTGCGCAATTTAGCATTCTGAGAAAAAAGGGCGCTTAAGTATTATGTTAAAGCAGGTATTTTTCATTTTTATAATAGGGCCTCAAAAAGCCCTATACTCAAACTTTGACGACCTAAATGACTGGCAAAAAATGTTAAAGGTACTTTTTATTAGATGTATGAGATTTGGATAATAACATTATAAGGTTTGACTTGATTTGATTTGATTTGATTACTTTTTCTAGTGCTTCCTTATATGTTCATGCATTCATCTACTGAATAAATATTATTTTGAAAATACATAAATCCGCCCTGTTAAGACTTTTGAAGTGGTAATGGATTTGAATAGAATGTTGTTTATCCGCACTAATCAATGATTTACAAATTGAAATGGCGTAAGTTGTTAGTCGGCTAGTGCATTGGCTATACGAAATGTAATTATTCGCATAAAATAGAGTAATTGATGTAATATGAAACTTAAAATAGTTCTTGCAATGTAAATCGTCTTATGTTACATCAATCATCGGGTTTCACGATACGTATTTGTGTATAATAACGTTTTTTGGTTTTAGGTGTCTGTTATAAAAATCACCATTGTGACTGCTTAGGAAATCACCAATGTGACTGCTTAGGAAGTCTCCTTCTTTTTCTTCTTCTTTTACCTCTTCTTGTTCTCGTTCTACTTCTTCTTTTGCAATAATAAGTCAACAAGCAAATCGGATATTTTCTTTTTTGACGCAATATGTTGAAGAAGAGTATTGACAAATAAAATAATGTGACTAGAGATGATTTGATTTGAATAAAGTGATTTGTGTTCTTCTTTTTCTTAATCTTCTTATTCCTTCTTTTTATTTTCATCAATTTCTTCTTTTTCTTCTTTTATTCTTCTTCTTCTTCTTCTCCATCTATTTCTTCTTATTTTTCTTCTCCTTCTTCTTCTTCTTCTTCCTCCTCCTCTTTCTCCTCCTCCTCCTCCATCTTCTTCTTCTTCTTCTTTTGAAATGATAAGTCACACAGGCAAATCTGAAGTTTTCTTTTTGACGCAATATGTTGAAAAAAAAGTATTGAAAAATAAAATAATGTGACTAGAGATGGTGTTCTGGAAGTGTTCTCTTTCTTCATCTTCTTCTACATTTTCTTCTTCTTCTTCATTTTCTTCTTTTTCTTCTTCTTCTTCTTCTTTTTTTTCTTCATTTCTTCTTCTCCATCTATTTCTTCTTATTTGTTTCTCCTTCTTCTTATTCCTCCTCCTCCTCCTTCTTCTTCTTTTTCCTCTTCTTCTTCTTCTTTTGAAATGATAAGTCACACAGGCAAATCGGATGTTTTCTTTTTTGACGCAATATGTTGACGAAAAATATTGAAAAATAAAATAATGTGATTTCATTTTTCTTCTTCTTCTTCATTTTCTTCTTTTCTTCTTCTTCTTCTTCTTTTTCTTTTTCTTTTTCTTTTCCTTTTTTTCTTCTTCTTCTTCTTCTTTTCCATCTATTTTTCTTATTTTTCTTCTCCATCTATTTCTTCTTATTTTTTCTCCTTCTTCTTATTCCTCCTCCTCCTCCTCTTTCTCTCCTCCTCCTCATTCTTCTTCTTCTTCTTCTTCTTCTTTTTCATCTTCTTCTTCTTTTGAAATAATAAGTCACACAGGCAAATCTGAAATCTGATGTTTTCTTTTTGACGCAATATGTTGACGAAAAGAATTGACAAATAAAATAATGTGACTAGAGATGGTGCTTATGAAGTGTTTCACCAAGATTAATGAATAATTCATTTACCATTACTCAGATTGAGACATGGTTGCGTTTTGCAATTATGTGGCATTTCTTTTAAAAGATTATATAGACGAATTTCCTCCGGCATTTTATGACACTTCTAAAACTGATCAAACAGCGAGATGCGTTTCCCTACGTATCAAATATGCATTGCAGTAGCACTTTTTAGTACATTAACCAGAATGACTTATTGGTGGAATATACAGCAGTACCCTCACGACACTATCGAAGAAATACGTATATTATTTTGTTCTACGTTCTTTATAGTTAAAATAGAAAAAAATACTGCGTAATTTGGACTTAGTGATGTTAATTAATGAAAACCTGGGCGTTAGAAGTACTTAAGTCCACATTTCACAAAATTAAAATATCGGTGGTTTCATGCCCCCTGGGGTCAAAAAGTATAGACGTTACCTTTTTATTCCACAAAATTGTCTAAACTCACTTTTTAGGGGGTTCTAATTATGCATTAACCATAATTTGAGCGCAAAAGTACCTAAGCCCACCCTTAAAAACAAGGATGCATGGCAACGTAGGTCCCCACATACAAAGTAAACACGATTGCCTGGAATAAAATCTAATGAGAAATTTGATCGAATATTGTATGTACGAACAACTATCAATAAGTCTTTTTATCTGTTTATATTCTGTTTTTTCGGCGACAAAACATTACTCAAAGACAAGCAATATACTGGTTTTCCACTACAAAAGAATACTAATATTTTGATAGCGGGCTGGCTGGCTGTAAACAACATAGGTAAAATAGAAGAAACCTAGCCTTCTAATTCAATCACGTTCAAAATACAACTTTCATAGACGATTGATATTAGGCCAAAAAAAAATTGTTTGGTTGTCCTCCACAACTTTTTTTGAGCAAGTGCGGGCGGGCGGATTTTTTTTTTCAAATGTAAGTCAAAGTTACACATTATGTCCTCTATAACCTGACCATAATGTTTAGTATGCAAATCCTCTTCTAGAAATGTATACTTTTACTTGAATTCAATTATCCGTTGCTGAGTTACAGTGCAAAAACTATTTCTGAAAACAAAGGGTTGACAGGGCCCTTAATGGTGTGCCGACTGTATGTGTCAATCATGTTTAAAAAAACTTGCATTGATGTCAGATCAAGAGTAAGTTGATTTTCATGTGATGTATGACCACCAAATATTGACAGTTTTTTTGTGTCAATGTTTTTGTGTTTTCTCAAATACTTACCACTTCCCAATCCACATTTCATCAAATACCGTATCAGACTAATCTGTTGAAGACATTTCTATTCCAGTTATGTCATTATGCTCAAGGCAGCTATCTGGCGGTAGTGTTATATTTTTAAGGAAAAGATCTATCCAGACGGTTTTTCATAACTTACTTGTTTAACGAGATTATATAGGTCTACTTTATCAAATTACTCTAGCTTGTTACTCAATTATGACCGTTACACTTTGACATCGTTTAAATCTGAAACAATAACGCAATGCCATCAAATGTAAATTCGAGGTATTAATTCGACTTTATCTTAGAATGCTGGGATATTAAGGATTCTTAAAGTAAGAATTGTGTTTTTAAAACCAACAAAGATTGCACTAATGCACACCCACACACCCCTACACACCCCCCACACACAACCCCACCGAACCCAGTATATGCATTATTGTGGTTTATACCAAATGTTCTTGGCGTATGATTTAAAACTATGAAAAGCAGGTGAAGAAAAAAACAAAGCATAAATATCATTTGATTAATTATTGTTAATGATATTTGTGAACAATAACCTTAAAAAGTTATTTCATCAAGGTGTTCTAGTTTTTTCAATATAGGATACCCTTCAGAGATGTTAATCAAACCAAATTAAATATTTTGATGATATGCTATTATACCCACTGATAAATGTCTTACCGTATTTCTGCCTGATGGGTGTAACTGAGAAGAACTCCAATTGGCCAAAGAGTACATGCTGTGAACCGTTTATCCATCCCCTGAATATTACAATATTGCGTTAAGTCTAACGAGTCTAATGTATATTTCTAAAAACACTTAGGTTTCAGGACTACTAGGTTATAAATTTTATTATTTACAATATTACTTACACTATTACACTAATTGAACTTTTTAAATAAAATATAAAAAAATAAGGTTCATGGCGTCTCAATATTTTTCCCTTCAATCGTATTTGTGTCAAACCAATTATATTATATTATGGGATATTTCTTAGTAAACGCATTTATTTTCAATGTGATATCTGACTAAAAATATTGACTATCTGATATCAAAATAGAATAGCATCCGATATTTCATTTTCAAAATTCTCGCCGTTTCGAGTGTCATCTTTCATCAAATATCAGACACATCGGTTCAAGATGTTGACATTTCCAAATTCACTTTTAGTAATAATACTCCTATCGGTAACTGTAGTCTGACGTTAGTGATATTTTTTCTTTACAATTCACAAATGCATTTATTCACTAATATCATCAACATCATCAAATTGTTACCCTCTTCTACCGACCCCTCCCCTGACGGATTTTGTTTTCTGATGCAATAAACGTAAGCAAAAAAATACCATGGACATCTAAAAAGGTAAAGTTACCTTTTGTATATAAGTTATATTGATGAAAATGTGGTTTGGCTAAAGATGGGGAGACGTTTGGGGAGGAAGAAGGAGCTCTTGTTGTTTTATCAAACTTCACGTCGGGTTAGTCTAAAAAAATTAAGCTTATAATTGTAATAGACGTGAGTAAGATTTCTGATTTTCTAATTTCTGTCTCAGAGATTATAGAAATAAGTATGTATATTTTTTGAATATTTTGACGACAAGACATCCAAGATAGAATAGTACAGTCGTATGGTTATAACATATACAAACATAACTTATGTTCAAACAAGCATGAATTATATCAGGATGAAACACATTAATCACCAAAGCGATCAAACACAGATTCAACAAATCCCTTGTGCCATGTTTACATGTCATGCATGTATTTAGAATCTTCAGGATTTTAAGGCGGTGTCACACATCACCGTATAGATGAAAACGTACACTGTTTTGAATGTACGGTAATGTTCTTTATGCATTCGGTAGAAACACGTTCAATCCGGTGGAAATGCGTTTTGAATACGTTAAGTACGTTGTGTTGTTTTGAGCAAGGTCAAAACTCTCAGCACTAGAGAAATATTATAATGAAACTTGCGAACCGGAAAGTGTGAAGAGGTATTATTTTCAAGTGGGGATATACTTTGGCGATTGTCTCATACGTTTCTAATTCGTTTTGCACGTTCCTCACACTTAAATTATTCGTTTAGTACGGCACTCGTCCGGTTCTCATTCGGTGTTGTTCAGTGAGACGAGCAACTTGTCCGCTTCTTATCCGCAAGTTGTACGGTCATCGTACGGTCTATTCGTTTCATGTTCATCAGTTAACACGTTGATTGTATGGATTTTTTCATCGTATATAATCTCTCGCCACCGTATAGCCTGAAATTTGTACGTTATTCATACGTTTTGGCTCAATACGGTGATGTGTGACACCGCCTTTATAATCAGACCGTGTAAAACGTGCTTCTGTACTTTTTGCAGATAACAACAAATTGTCATAAACAAGTTACTTATCATTCATACAAACACATCAATTTTCAAATCTATGAAACATACTGAAACTAAAATGAAAGGCATAGAAAAACTAATCAAAATAATGGATTGCGGTTAAAATATTTTAAAAGATTCAGCAAAACCTGAAAATAGTCCAATAAACAACTGTGTTTCAGTCTCCTATTACATTTTCTTTGATTTGTTGACTCATTTTTATTTTTGTACAGAGTGTTTTAAAACATCAATCCTCTCACCTCTGCAACCAGCAATCATGTCGTTATACATATGGTGGCATTTCATTAGGTGGGTATGCTAAAAAGGTGGTGTTGTTACATTTTTTCGTGGGTTCTCGGACTTATTTTGATGTAAATTCACTATTCCTTGGCCTATTGACTTGTTTAATGTCTCATTTGAAAGCTTACACTTTGTGCTATTTGTGGCAGTAATTTGGCTTCCATGGGTTACATAATCTAAGAGAGACAATGGTTTGAACTTGGCAGTACAAGGGTGGTGGTGCCTAAGGATGCGGTGCCTACGGATGCGGTAGATACCCAAATTGAGACAATATCGCCATTTTGGAAGGTTTGACACTGCTGGAACATTCACAAATGGATTCTGTGACCTCAAACACATACAGATAGTCACCAACATGGCTAAAATTTGGTATATAATTACAGTAATTGGCAAATTTATCATTTTTAGACCTTCCTCAGACCCCCTCCCCCTCGATCAGTTTTTTGGGCAGCACCTTCTCATTTTTTGTCCGATTTTGACAAATTTGGTGTCAAAATGCTCAGGGGATCAAGCTGCATCAAATAAGAATTAGGACAGAATGATTTGAAACATCACCATGTTCTCCCCTTGTATAGCCGCCTCTAATTAATTGAAGGTCATCAACACCAAGACCCTAAGGGGTCTGTTTCAAGTTTAATGCATCAAAGTAACTATTAAAGTGTTTAGAACATATCCTGAAAAAATGAACTGTTTACCATTGATCATTCCAATTTATGACTTGCTTTAGTAAAAACAGGCAATTTTGAGAAAAACGCGTTTGAAAATTATAGTATGCATTGCCGTCTATGGAGTAATTCACCATTAATTAGCTCATTATGCCAAAACAAAAGTGATATTTGGCTAAAAAGTTACTTGAATTGAAAGAGATCAATAATATTAACATCATATCAAACAATTGTTTTTTTGACAATTTTGACCATGTAACACATTTTTGACCCAGCTCATGAAATGCCACCATATGCATCACTTTGAAATCTGAAAAGGTACTGTAAACGTATTTCTCAGCGTGTGTATGGATGAACATGTCGGTGTTGTAAGACGGTATGCGATGTTTCCTTTTATTGGTAGAGACCACGATTGATACTTTTGTCAAAATAAGGTATACAACTTTATAATATGTAATGTAAGCGGTTTTGCACTGTCCCACTATCGCCTTTTTCATTATATCTAGTGCCAGGGTTCTGCCTTAAAGCATTTCCATATTTCATGTTGGTGAATTTATATTACATATTCCAGGATGGTTGTCATTTAAGATTTGCTGGAATAACAAAGTAAGCCAACTTGATGTGGTGAAAATATAAAATAATATAGGCCTACAAAATGAAACAAACTTACCAGACAGCACTAAATACGCATAGAAAAAACAATTAATGCTCTTTCTTCCCCTATTGTTAGAAAACAAAGAGTATCTTTATATATTTAATATATTCAATAAGAATGCATTTAAAGTTTCTTTTATTTCATGAATAATATTGTTCTTACAGTTATTTTTATAAGATAAGAAATGTTATACACATGACGAATAAAAATGAATAAATATCATTAATTGGCAACTGTTGTGAAACATTTATACATAGATGCAACCAGCAATCATGTCGTTGTATAATTATGTGTAATTTTAAATTAAAAATACACAGTGTAAACTTATTGCTCCTCATGTGCATGAATTAAACATGTCTGAGTAGTGTAAGACGGCATGCGGTGTTATCGGTAGAGAACATGATTGATCCGTTTGTCAAAATAAGAAAGGAATCTTTATAAAATGTAATGTTAGCTGTTTCACACTGCCCTACTATTGCCCTTTTTCTTTAGTGTTAAGGTTCTGCCTTAAAGCACTTCCCTATTATTTAGGCAAATTTATATTACAATTCATGGATGGTTTCACTCGAGATCGATGTCTAGGTTTTTCAATTCTGTTCAGTTGAAATGTTACTTAAGCGCTTAAACACACTTAAGATTGTTGTTGCGATAAATTAAAGCAGCATGTTGAAGGTTAAGGGCTCTGTCACACATCACGAAACGTACGAATAGCGAACTAATAACGTACACTGGTTTGGTCATTGAAATACATGTAATCGATTACCAAACCAGTGTACGTTATTAGTATGTTATTCGCACGGTATGGTGATATGTGACATGGCCTTAAGAACCATAAGTCAGTATCTTCGTTACCACAATCCTAAGGTTCAAATATTTCAAGATTTTCAAGTTGTTTTTTTTTAGATGGACGATCTGTTTATATCATTCATCGGAAAAGAACAACCTTTATTTTGGGTGTTTTCAAGGTGGTTTGATTAGTTTATTCATTTGTAAAAAAATATCAGATCTTGAAATCTTTGAACCTTTGGATTAATATAATGCAGATACGGCCTTGTGGTTCTCCACCCTCGATGTTTTTTTACGGAGAAAGGGACGTGAATAGGATGTATGTTCAATCACATAATTTAAGAAAAAGTGTCCGTTATTTTATGGCTTTCTGTAAACGTGTCTGTAAACGATGACTTCCTATAAATTACCCTGGAAAATATGTCATCTTCCAGGCATCTAAGATAACTAAGTTTGTCGAATTAGCTCTGTTTTACAGTGTAGATGCTGTAACTCTACTTTTAAAGTAATATTATCTGTTCCGTAGTGATGTAAATTATTTATAATACCTTACGTTTAAATATCTTTTCCAAAAAAAATGACAATTCGAATCATTTCTACACAACGCTAGGTAACATTTCACTACTGTTTCAATTTTCCCGTATAGTTTACTTTACGTAATTCTACGTTTACATAGTAAACAAAAATAAACTTACATCGGAAAGGTTCAATATGTGATTTGCATTAAAATTGCTTAAGTTATTTGATTTATATCGTAAAAAACAGATATCCTCGATGTAATCTAAATTACATCTTTAGATTTGCAATTTCACAAATTGCCATGTAACATATTCTATGAGCAACTTACTTTTATATTGTGACAGCATTTCAGGATTTAGATGACATTTTCTGAGTGCAGTGTAATTGTTGAATGCCATCATGTCATGTATCTTTTTCTGTGTGGTAAGGGTAGTAAAATATTAGCTTGTGTTTTTGATTAATCATTTTCGAAGTTGTGAAAGCAGTTTTCAATATCAATACTGTCGTTTCGGTTATCAGTAAGGGACTTCAAAAACATCATT